>JAKOGI010004067.1:0-34725 GCA_029747015.1 Carnegiea gigantea
AAGCCATCCGACTACCATCTCGGTTTTCAATTCTATAATCATAGCATATTATCGTTAAAGCTTATAAAGAAACGTGTAATAGGGCTTATGTACTTACCTGAGCAAGCAGCATCATCCAGCGGTGCGTTATCGCAAGCATATATATATAACCACATATACATAAACATCTATATTGCCTAACTTGAAATAACGCTCAATGAACCCACTTAAACAAATAAAAGTATAAACCTTATCGCATTCGTATTTCACAGCAGAAGGTAACATTTCATTTTCAAGCGTAGCTTTACGAACTTAGAAAGCATCAATTACATGCACACATAGGTTGTTTCGAAGCTACTTAAGCATGAGTTCACTAAACTAACCTATATTGATTCGAAGCATTATTAGGTTAATTTGAAGCTACTATTTAGGCATAGATTAACTAATTACTCAAGCATTGCTTCTAAGTGCTCACATATCATTTCGAAACTACTATTCAGGCATGAAATAACTAATTATTCAAGCATCGATTCCAAGGGCTCACATATTATTTCGAAGCTACTATTTAGGCATGAATTAACTAATTATACAAGTATCGTTTTAGGCCTTAAATTGTCTAACTCTAGGCATTCTTAAGATAGCTTCAATATGGATGATTTCACCTCAAATTCAACTGTTTTTAGGCATGCACGATAGGTATAAAACTCAACGAAGTTCTAGATAACATTCTAACAGCTTTAAACATATAAAATTAGGGTTAAGTCTAATTCAAACAGGGCATGTAAAAACAGAAAAATATTGGGCATAACCGAACAACATATACTTGTATAATTTGAGTATGAATTCAATCTAACTTAACATGCACAGTTCCTCATTACACATTCTATGAGCTTAGCTAAACCTAAACTGACATGCAACATCATTCAGGCTAAAACGTTTTTGAATGTAATAATAGTTTAAAAAGAAGAATACTTACATGAATCAGCCTAAATTCAACCATAATTTGCAGCAAACACACGCCCAATAGATGAGACCAAACCCTAGCCCGAATGCCTTGCTTGAACCAAAACCGTAGCTCCCGAATTGATATGTTTGTGTGTGGTTTAGGTTGAATTCGACCCCTCAATTTATAGAGGAGGTCGATTCTGGTGAGAATGGCCGGGTTCCGGCACGTGGGTGGCGTTTTGAGGCTACCAAAGTGTGGCTGGCCTCCTCTGGTTCACGGCGAAGAATGGGAGAAGAGTAGTGGAGGAGTTAGCGGTGGTGCGCTAGCTGTGTTCAGGGACCACCGTGGTCCCTCTCTCGCCGACAACACGTGGCGGAGGATAAAGAAGATAGGCGGTGGCCCTGGTGGTCGCGTGTGAGAGGAAAAGAAGAAGAGGAGTAGAGAGGGTCGGGGGTCGGGTTTGGGACCCTGATGAAGCCCCCCCTTTTTACTCTCTTTTCTTTTTCCTTTTTTTTGCTCAATTGCTACACTAGCTAAATTCTATTCCCAATTTCGTTATCGTTCAGCCCAAACTCGGGTTAAAATGTCCTAGAACTGGCGTCCTAATTAAATTCGAAAAATGACTAAATAAATTGAATAATGATTTTGAAAAAAACTTAGGTTAGCATCGATTCAATAATTTTCTAAATAAATAAAGACAATAATAACATTAATAATAAAGTCATCCTTTTTAGTGAAATTAATTGTTAAAAATGCACATAGATGATATAATATCCTTGTTGAAAAATAATTCAAACGCAGCTTCGTAAACTTAGCAACTGAAACAGTTAGTCAGCAATAGAAAGAAACTGCGGCCCTTACACTCTCCCCCCTAAAAGAATTTCATCCTCGAAATTTGCTTACCTGATGGAAATAGCACGGGGTATTTTTCACACATTTCGCTTTCTAACTCCCAGGTTGCTTCTGCCACTTTGTGGTGTTTCCATAGCACCTTAATATACGGAATGTTCTTGTTTTTGAGTTTCTTCTCCATTCTTTCCAAAATTCGAATGGGTTCTTCTACATAGGTGAGATTCTCTTTGACTTGCAAGGGTTTATATCGGATGACATGATCTAGATCTAGAATATACTTCCGAAGACTAGATACATGGAAATACGTTGTAAATGCCTTGGAACGAGGGTGGCAAGGCCAGTTGGTATGCGACCGGTCCGACTTTTTGCAGAATCTCAAACGGTCCAATGAACCTTGGGCTCAGTTTTCGTTTTGCCTAAACATTCCCTTAAGTGGAGATACTTTCAGGAATCTCCAACTTCAAACTCCAGTGGCCTTCTCCTAACATCTGCATAGCTCTTTTGCCTACTCTGGGCGACTTGTAGCCTCTTACGGATTGTCTTGATTATTTCGATCATCTGATCGATTAGCTCTACCTTGGACTGTTCCCTTTCTCCTACTTTATTCCAACAAATGGGTGTTCTGTAGCTTCGACCATACAATGCCTCAAAAGGGGCCATGCTAATACTGGTGTGGTAGCTATTATTATACGCAAACTCGACCAGAGGCAGGTTATGATCCTAAGTCCCGGCGTAATCGAGTGCACAGGCTCTCAACATGTCCTCCAGGGTTTGAATGGTTCTTTCTAATTAACCATCTGTTTGAGGGTGGAAGGCTGTACTTAGACGTAGTTCTGTACCCATTGTTCTTTAAAAACCATGCCAGAAGCGGGATATGAACTTGGTATCACGGTTTGACACAATACTGATCAGCACACCATGTAATCTGACTATCTCCTTGATGTACAAATCAGCCAGTTGCTTAGAGGTGAAAGTGGTTTTAATAGCTAAGAAATGTACAGCCTTAGTCAACGTATCAACTATCACCTAAACAATATCATGCTGCTTGGTGGTTTTTGGCATGCCCACAACAAAATCCATGGTAATGTGCTCCCATTTCCACACCGAGACTAGTAGGGATTGTAGTAATCCTCTAGGTTTTGGATGCTCAGTTTTTACCTTTGACAGGTGAGACACCGAGCCACGAAGTCTGCAATGTCCCTTTCTATCCCATTCCACCAATAGTGGGTTTTCAAATCATGGTACATCTTCGTACCTAAGTGTGGAGTTGTGTGCTTCTTTTAATAATCCTTTTTGAGAGCTGTTATGTTTGGAACACATAGTCTGCTTCCATGCCAAAGCACTTCATTTTGGATTGAAAATTCCTTATTCCTTCCTTCTTCCACACCCATCCTGATCCACATAAGTTAAGGGTCATCTTTATGATGCTGCTTAATTTGTTCAATCAATGGAGAAGAGATTTAAAGCATTCCTAAATAGCCTTAATCCCCTAGTAATACTACCTTTATTTGCAGCATGTCGAGCTCTTTCAAGAGTCTCTTTTCTTACTTAAGCAGGCCACTATTCCAGTAGACTTCCTACTCAGCTTATCGGCCGCTACGTTTGCTTTAGCAGGGGATATTTGACCTCCATATTATAATCCTTCAGGAGTTCTAGCCATCTTCGTTACCTCATATTCAATTCCTCTTGAGTAAAAATATACTTCAGACTCTTATGGTTAACATACACTCTGTACCTTAGTCCATAAAGTTAGTGTCTCTAGATTTTCAGGGCAAACACAACCGCAGCCAATTCTAAGTCGTGCGTTAGATAATTTTCTTTGTAAGGCTTCAATTAGCGAGAGGCGTAGGCAATGACTCTGCCCTTTTGCATTAGAACACATCCCAATCCTTTCTTGGGCACATCACTGTAGATTACAAACCCTTCATTGCCTTCAGGTATTGCTAGTATCGGTGCAGATACCAGTCGTCTCTTTAGCTCCTGAAAGCTATCTTCACACTCCCTTGGCCATTCAAATTTATTGCTTTTTCGAAGTAGTTTGGTAACAGGCAGGGCTAGTTTAGAAAATCCCTGTACAAATCTCCTACAGTAATCAGCCATACCTAAGAAGCTTTGCACTTCGGAGATATTAGTAGGCCTCGGCCAATTCATAATGGCCTTTACCTTCGCTGAATCCACCGATATGCCTTCTTTAGTCACTATATGACCCAAAAACTGAACTTTTTCCAGCCAAACTCGCACTTCTTAAGCTTGGCATATAGTTTGTGTTCTTTCAGTGTTTTTAACACGACTCGTAAGTGGTCTGCATGTTCTTCGTTAGTCTTCGAGTATACTATGATATCATGGATGAATACCACTATGAGTTTGTCGAGGAAGGGTTTGAAGACTCTATTCATCAAATCCATGAAGAAGGCAGGAGCATTAGTTAACTCAAACGACAATATTAAGAACTCGTAATGACTATAACGAGTTCAATAAGCAGTTATGGGTACATCTTCTGTCTTAAGCTTTAACTGATGGTACCCTAATCTCAAATCAATTTTTGAGAATACTGAAGAACCAGCTAGTTGATCAAACAGGTCATCAATTCTAGGGAGTGGGTACTTGTTCTTGACTGTTACTCTGTTCAACTCCTGATAATCGATACATAGCCTTAAACTCCCATCTTTCTTCTTCACAAAGAGCACTGGTGCTCCCTAGGGTGAGACACTAGGTTGAGTTAACCCCTTGTCTAGTAACTCTTGTAACTGGGCTTTTAATTCCGTTAATTCAGCAGGTGCCATTTGATGGGGCACCTTGAGTATTGGGGCAGTTCCAGGTGCAAGTTCAATGGTAAATTCGATCTCTCGATCCGGTGGTAAGCTCGGTACTTCTTTGAATACATGGGGGAACTCCCTTACTACCGGAATTTCATTCAAGTCTGGGTCATTTTGTTCTGTGGTCTCAATTACGCGTAGATAACCCTGATATCCTTTCTTCAGCATCCTGAATGCTTGCATGGCAGATACAGTTGGAATGCTCACTTGGTGGCCACTTCTCTTAAAGGTTAGTCTTTCTCTATCAGTGATCGAGAAGGTCACCAACTGCCTTTCACAATCAATGGTCACTTTATGCTTAGTTAACCAGTCAATCCCTAGAATAATATCCCAACCTTGTATATCTAGTTGTACTAGATCTACAGGGAGAACTCTCCCTTCCAATTTAATAGCACAGTATTTGAAAACAACATCAGTGTAGTAGGTAGATCCTAAGAGGGTGGTTACATATAGCTGCACATCCATCTCGTCAGGTTTGTTGACGAGCTTCTTTGTAAAAACAGGATTCACAAAGGAATGTGTGGCACCCGAGTCAAATAAAATATGAGCGTAAAGATAATTAATAAAGAGGGTACCTGATACTGTGGCAGTGGGGTCCTCTGCCTCTTTACCTTCTAGAGAGAACACTCAGCCACCTGCTTACGGCCTTTTCCCACCTCGGTTGCCTCTTGAAGTTACATTCGCAGGAGGGCGGCCTCTTTGCATGACGAGACTAGACTCCATGCATCACCTTGTATATTGCCTTGTTGATTCTATGCGTTCTTGGGACAGTCTACAACCTTGTGGTCTATTGCACCACACCCATAGCATCCTTACATACCATATTTACACAAACTGTAATGCAAACATGTGCACTGATTGTAGGGTTCCATCTCTTGCCTCAGCGTAACTTGTTTTCCTTTGCCCCGGTTGTTGAAGTTCCTGAATTTCTTGTTCCCCTGAGCGCTGGATCCTCCTGGGCCAATTTTTCTTTTGGCTAAGCCCATTTGCCGACTCTCAGCCTCAGTCTCTTTTATGACTCGAGCTATTTTCATTACTCGTTGATACATCTCCTGAAAGCTGGTAAAGACATGTCCAGCTATCATTCGTTTAATTGGTCCCTTTAGTCCTTGTTCAAAATAGTCCATTCTCATTTCTGCTGTGGCGACCTAGTTAGGTGCAATGCGACTAAGCTCATTAAACTTTGTCACGTATTCCATCACGCTTATTTGCCCTTGCTTCAGGCGTAAAAAATCTTGTTCTTTAGCCTTTTTCATGTCTCGAGGATAATATTGGGCATCTATCAAAGTCTTCAGCTGTTCCCAAGTGAAAGTTGGTTCATTAGCTTGGTGTTTAACAGTCCCCCATCAAAATTCAGCCTCTTTTTCAAACTGATGGGTCACTAGACGCACTTTGAAGCCTTCAGGGCAGTCCATTACCTCGAATAAGTTCTCAATCCTTCTCAACCATTCCTCATATGCAAGAGGGTCGGTTCCACCCCTAACCTTAGGTGGTTTCAGCTTATTGAACTGGCATATCACCTCCATGGCGGTTGGTTCTGCCACCGGTTCCCTTCGAGGAGGCATTGGCTATACAACTGTTTATATAAAGTTGCTTAGTTTTATGCATGAAAATAGATTTGTCCAAAGCATTTAAAAGCATAGTACGATATTAAATGGAATTCATAGCTTATAAGCATTGAGCGATCCTATTTCGGGTCGCACAAACACTCCTTTCTCCTTGCTAAAAGCATAAATTCACATTTTACAAAACATCGGCGTAACACCCCTCCTCATTTATTCATTTCAAGGGTGCACTTAACTCGGAAGTTATCTAGGAACTTCCGATACACTAATGCCTTAGAGAAAAAGGAAGCGAGAAGGGTACACTAGCTATGACTTATTTAGATACATTCATGAGCAAACCTTGGGTTACACTCGACTCTATTCATCATATGAGGAATCTTCCTCAGGAGGGTCATCCACCATTAGCTCCTTCGAGCCTTCAGACTCATCCGGGGCTAGTAAGTTCCACAATCTGAAAGTCGGGGAGTATTCTACATCGGGCTCCCCATCCACCAGCTCTCGCATTCTCAACATTGTGGCCTGCCAGCCACGGGGATATTGTACACCAAAGGAATCTATCCAACATACCCACATCGTGGCTACTCACTTGTATCGCTCAGCCTGAGAGTTTTCTGCGAACAGAAGACTCATCTGGTGGTGTTCGACTTGATTTCTCTCAACTACTGTGGTTGAAAGGTGTTGTTTCATAACAAGAACAATTAAGGCGGTATTGACCAACTGACTGGCAGCATTGCTCCTTTCCCGGGGGTGTTTCCTAAGAAATCCACTTGTTCTACTGCCAATATTAGGAAATCTATGAATCCTCTGAAGGTGAACAGGGTATAAGCCCCCATGTGTATGGTAAATTAGCGAAGGACGGAAGTAACTTCACTCCACCTTCCGGTGACAAGCATCTCCGAGATGAATTTGAAGGTCCATCGGTTCTGGGTGACCCGCAAGGGTCCCCACTGGTTGTTTCTCACCATGGCTTCCGACAAGATAACTGCATTCCATGCAGCCAGCCAGAACAGAGAGTATGCAAAATCGACGATTTTAAACACCATCCTACATCACCACACTGGGTTAGGAATAAAACTAGCATGCACGTGTTTGCATGGGTGTCCTAAGCCATATTTCTAGTTTGTGCAAGCACATAGTAAGCTCATGTAAGCACTTTAAAGCACGTATTTCACACATCGAAATTCCTAACGTTACGTCTAGATGCATATGCAAACCTATGGCTCTGATACCACCCAATGTAACACCCCTCTACACCCGAGAGGCGTCACACCACTAGGATCCCCCGTTCTAGGGAGACCCCTAAGGCTGTCGTAACTAGAGACTTCTTCAAAGATTCGACCTAACTTTAAGCTAGTCAAGGGATTCTGGAATAAAACTGCAAAAGTTCTGCCTATAATTGCAATATTTATGAAATTTCATTGTGAACTTAAGGGGTATCTGGTGACATTACAACAAAATTCAAACGAAACAAGGAGTTTTCCCATGAGTCACACACTTGGGGTTGAGGCTTATGCCATTACAAACACTTGTTCAAATAATTTACATAGATCGTGACCCGACCGAGAGCCAACTGCAAGCTTGCTTCGAACTTTTCTTTAACCAAAATAAGGAAACAGGTAGCTTCACAAAATGCAACTTCACAAAAGACACTTTCAGGTAACAACTGACAACCCCATGTCAGTAGCATACACAATCATTCATTCATCACCCGAGAAAAAGGGGGAAGGAAATAGAGTGAGCCACCACATGCTCAGTGAGTGTTCCTCGACTCCTTAAAACAAGTCATTTGCAGGCAATATTACTTATAAGAGTCACATATCAAGCATCTATGTAATACTTATTATCATATTAGGCTATGTGACATAACTCGTAGGTCATTCCTTGGCTAAATATGCATTCACTTATGAGAAATGCTTACATTTAAAGGGCAACAAACATGCTAGAAGCTTTCTTACTCGAACCATGCACCTTTAAAACTTACATGCTTGATGTGTTATAAGACTACGACCACACATTTCTTGAAGTCACAATCAACCACGCTTAGGAATCGGCTTCATTAGGTAATTATAGAAATCTTCCTTTCTTTCTTTGAAAACTCTTTTCATACCCCTTTGAGGTTCATGTTCTTAAAAAAAAAGATTCCTTTCGTATTAGTAATATAACGACCCTTATAAGCTTTTTCATTCATTCAATCTGCCTCTTAATGGCCCTGAAATCTTTCTTCTTTCTGAAATACTTAAAAATGGCGAATGCCGACTGCTTTTCTCACTTCTTAGGAAAGTATTCTGCGCATAAGATCATCATAGTGTGCTGATTGGGTGAGACATATTCTCAACCCCTAGTGAGACTACCGCTCACGCTAAGCTCTTACTCCCGGGATGGCAACTAATTTTTGGACCTTATCCCTCGTCAGGATCTCTAGGGCTTCCCACTACTGGGATTACTCTTTAGGCTAGGGATTCCTCCGTTCAAGTAGGTTCACTCTCATCTTATTGTCCCTAAGTACGATATCTTAGCCAATTTAAAGCGTATGACTATAATGGCTAATAAGTTTGCTGCCTCTCACAACGAAATCCTTTTTCATACAGTACATTCTCTTTTTATTTAAATTCTTTAGAGATTCTCCCCTTTTAGCGAGTTCACTCCCAAAACTGTATTCGTATATTTAAAATAGGCCATTGATTGCTAATGGTTATCTTAAACTAATCAAAGTATAAACCTTATCGCATTCTATTTCACAACAGAAGGTAACTTGTCATTTTCAAGGGTAGCTTTTACGAACTTAACAAGCATCAATTACACGCACACATAGGTTGTTTTGAAGCTACTTATAAGCAGGAGTTCACTAAACTAATCTATATCAATTCGAAGCATTATTAGGTTAATTCGAAGCTACTAATCAGGCATATATTAACTAATTATTCAACCATCGATTCTAAGTGCTTACATATCATTTCGAAGCTATTATTTAGGCATGAATTAACTAATTATTCAAGCATTAAATTCTAAGTGCTCACATATCATTTTGAAGCTACTATTCAAGCATAAATTAACTAATTATACAAGTATAAATTTGGGCCTAAAATTGTCTAACACTAGGCATTCTTAGGACAGCTTAAACATGCATGATTTCACCTCAAATTCAGTTGCTTTTAGGCATGCACGACCGGCATAAAACTCAACGAAGTTCTGGATAATATTCTAATAGCTTTAAACATGCAGAATCGGGGTTAAGCCTAATTCAAACAGGGCATGTAAAAATCGAAAATAGCGTGCGTAAGTACAGGGCATAACCAAACAGCATATACTTGCATAATTTGAGTATGAATTCAATCTAACTTAATGTGCACAGTTCCTCATTACACATTCTATGAACTTAGATAAACCTAAACTGACATGCAACATCATTCAGGCTAATACTTTTTCAAATGTAATGATAGTTTAGGAGAAGAAGGACACTTATATGAATCAGCCTAAATTCAACCACAATTTACAGCAAACACACACCCAATAGCTGAGACCAAAGCCTAACCCGAATGCCTTGCTTGAACCGAAACCCTAGCTCCCGAATTGATGATGTTTGTGTGCAGTTTGGGTCGAATTTGACCCCTCAATTTGTAGAGGAGGTCGATTCTGGTGAGAACGGCCGAATTGTGGCACGTGGGTGGCGTTTCAAGGCCACCAAAACGTGGCTTGCCTCCTCTGATTCGTGGCAAAGAATAGGAGAAGAAGAGTGGAGGAGTTGGCGGTGGTGGGTTGGCTATGTTCAGGGACCACCGTGGTCCCTCTCTCACCGACGATGCATGGTGGAGGATGAAGAAGACAGGCGGTGGCCTTGGTGGTCGCGTGTGAGAGGGGAAGAAGAGGAGGAGGAGAGAGGGTCGGGGGTCGGGTTTGGGACGCTGATGAAGCCCCCCCTTCTGCTCTCTTTTCTTTTTCCATTTTTTTGTTCAATTACTGCACTAGCTAAATTCTGTTCCCAATTTCGTTATCGTTTAGCCGAAACTCGGGTTGAAACGTCCTAATTAAATTCATAAAACGACTAAATAAATCGAATAACTATTTTGAAAAAAACTTGGGTTAGCATCGATTCAATAATTTTCTAAATAAATAAATACAATAACAACAATAATAATAAAGTCATTCTTTTTAGTGAAATTAATTATTAAAAACGCACATAGGTGACATAATATCCTTGTTGAAAAATAATTCAAATGCAGCTTCATAAACTTAGCAACTGAAATAGGTAGTCAGCAATAGAAAGAAAGTGCGGCCCTTACAAAAGAACCTTCAATGATACTCTTGCAAGCAAGTTATCGATGACATCAATCTTCTCGTCCCTCAAGTTGTAGCAAAGCAAAAAGAAATGGCCATTGTGACACACGGCGAAGAAAACCTACATTTTTTTTAAGTAAAAAGAATTTAAAAAGCACATGTGAACATTAGCGGATATGTACAATATAGATCAAACACCTTTTTTTTTTTTAAGAAGCCAAGTGTGTTATGGCCATTCACTGAATGTCACCCCTTACCAAGTCAACTTGCTTGATTTTGATCCATGGACATCTTTCTAGCTCTATGTCCATTACAACCTTGAAATCTTTATATCTCTTTTTGAATGAAGCGGCTCTCAACATTTGTCTGCTAAAGAAATACTGCATTGAAGAAAAAGCAATGTATGTTTATGTAATGTAATTTACCACTAAAGGCAGATCATTCTTGATGAGAAATTTATTAAAGTAGATATTTTAATAACTTAATGTTTTAGTTATGATCGCCAATGTAGTTATTATTGAGCAATAAGTTGAGTTTGAGGCACTTGCACTTTGATCGCATGACGTGAAGTATCTGCTTGGAGTGGCGAGATCCCTTTTGCTCTCTGATCATTTAGTATAGTAGACCATATGTTGATGACATTCATCTCAAGCTGCTCTCCTGGCCTTAAAGTGACCATAGAAGCCCTAGTGGCCTCTTTATCGCCGCAACCGTCAAACAAAGGTTCACTACAAAATCAAAATGAAAAAGAATGGTTACACAGTTACTACGAAATTAAAAAAATGTAAGATTTACAGAGGTGATGACATATTGATCACAAATCACATAAGCAATGATCACCCCAGCGTAAAGACACTGATCACCAAAGTGAAATTATTGATCGATGACCACACAACACGTTCACTAGGGAAAAGGCATCACTTATCATATAAGCAGTGAATTACAAATGCACGATAGAAGAAGTAATCATTTACACAAGTGATCCCAAGTGGATCACCGGTCACAAAATTATTGATCACTAATCACAAAAAATATTTATCACCAACCAAATAATCACTGATGGAGAATCAGAAAACTATTGGTCACCAAAGATACAACCCCTGATCACCAATCACGCCCATATTGATCACAAGCAAATAATAGTTGATCAGCACTAGCCACGGGAAAACATTGAAGAAAGTAAACATTCATACAAAGTGAATTAAATATCTACTAGTAACAAAGATAACAGTTGAATTATATAAGTAGTGAATTATAATGCAAGATTGAAGAAGTAATCATTTGCTCAAGTTATCCGAAGTTGACCACCAGTCACCAAACTACTGATCACCAATCATAAAATTGTTCATCAGCAACCAAATAATCATTGATCACGAATCCAAAAAACTATTGATCACCAAACACATAACCACTGATCACCAATTACACCCATATTGATCACAAGCAAATAACACTTGATCAACACTAGCCAGGCAAAAACACTGAAGAAAGTAAGCATTCATACAAAGTGAATCAAATATCCACCAGTAACACAGATAACAGTTAATCACTAATGACAAAAGCTACTGATCCTCAATCATATACCCTTTGATCTTTAACTGCACAATAGAATGCTTTACAAAAAACACTACTTAGCATACAAAGAAGATTGATTAGAGGTATTACCTGTCATCCACATCTTGGACTTTACTGAAAACATATTTAGATATGGTCAGCTCATCGTAAGAGAGTTCACTGTCGAGCTTTGTCAGCCATATCACATACGACAAGTAGTGGGCTAGAGGCAGATTTTCAGGCTGTCTTTTTTTAAATGCATCCGATGGCCCTACTTCCTCCAACTTTTTTGGAGTTCTTATATCACCTAAACGCTTCTCATCATACTTTTCAGGTAGTACCTCTTTTGTCAATTTGGGCTTCCTAGAATCAGTTGTTACTTGCTCACTGGAAGCCCTACGACTTCCTTTATTCTGCTCTACTGGCTATCTTGCAGTCGGTGTCATTTTTTCACCGACACTGGTATGCATACTCGGTTTCATCTTCTAAGGCAACTTTACTATCTTCTCACCAGTTTGGCTTTTAGGGCCCTGTGCATTCGATGGCAGCTTCTGCTGCTACTGCCCTGGTTGCTTTGCAGTAGTATTTTTAGCCCTTTGCTTGCCACCTTCACTGTGCGCAACAGGCTTGATCTATTTTCTAGTGTCATGTCTGGATGCTAGACCATTGTTAGTTTTCTTATCCTAGGGTTGCTTATGTTTAGCCTCTAATGACAATGCTTGTTTGCTCTGTCCTGATGGCTCTTTGGTATTGTGAGGAGATGGTACTTTTGAGCCAATCATCGGCTACTGCAGGGTTGGCTTTTTAATCTTGATACTTTGCTTCCTAACCTCACCCTTTTTAGAAGCAGGCTCGTAGCCTTCTTTGGGCTTCTTCTCAGTTGATTTCTTTACACTGAGCTCACAGATGACCTGGGAAGTGCTCCTTAATAGGATTCTAAATGGAGCACCGTCATCGTCATCTTCAATGACATCATCTTCGTTAATCGCAGTAGTGCTTAGATCAGGCACAAAGATGTTCTGAGGCACTAAACGTTGGCTGTCCGGCTGACTCAATCCCAGCCATAGACTGTATGACGGCATGCTATGATCCTTCTTTGTAATGTTCTTTGGTTGATCCAACACCACATCCTCACAATGTTCTTCCTTTTCAACAACGATGCTGGCATCAGAAACCAATATCACTACAAAAAAGGTTGCTTCCCACCATATTTAATTTTGCTAATAACCACACTTATAAGTGTAGAAATAGCAGTTGCCCACATTTAGGCTAAATGTAGGAAAGGTAAGTGTGTGGAAGTGTTCTCCAAACTTAATGAAAATGCAGGTAGAGCTATATTTCCCACACTTATAAATGCGAAGTAAGTACTAATTACCCACAATTTATGTGTGGCCATTTTATACTATGCCCACTCTAGAAGATGCAAGAAGTTGTAATTTTTTCCCACACTTAAAAGTGTTACTAGTATTGTCTTAGTTTTAAAAAAAATAATGCCGGTAATTAGTATAAAACTTATTAAGTTAAAAATAGAACAATTGTATACAATTGTTCTTTTTTTAATCAACAACTTTTATACTAATTACCAGTGCTCATCACCCTACATAAATGAATAAAATTGAGGAATCAACAAATTAAAGTAGATCAAACATCAATTAAATAAGTTACACATTAGTGGTTGAAAAAAAATTATTGTAGACACAACAACAAAGACTGAGGTAATCAAAACTAAATATTCTTGCATCACTACAAGAAATGTTGCATCTATCCACGCTTAAAATCACCTCCTTCATCACTTATACCCATCGCAGGGTCTATTTGCCACGCTTAAAGTAGAACTCCATAGTTCCAAGTGGACGCTTTACGAACCCGAACTTTATATCCTATTTTGTGGCATGTTACCCTTGGTTTCTACCTGAAACCACCAAACCATATGTTAAGAGTTAAAAACAACAAAGAATGCTACTAATTTCGATGAAAATATCTAAAAATCTGAAGTAAGATGGAGGAAAATACAATGAGACAAAAACTTCTAAGAATATTACAAGATGTAATATTTTACCTTATCATTCCTGTGGGATATCTCCTTTAAATGCCTCGATAGCTCTTGTTGCTTGCTTTCAAGCATAGCATCGTACTGCTTCAAAATTGATATGGTGTTAATGCTGCTGAAGCTTAACTTCTCCTTACATATATTTACCTACCACTCTACGAAGCATCAAAACTGCAAATTCCCATGATCACAACGTCTCCTTCACTTCATGCTTTTTAACAATCTGTATCAAATGTGATATCTGCAATGATACTATAAATTAAGTAGCATCAACGGTAAATTTGCTATTTAAAATCAAGCGGTAGCGATTTGGAGACTTAATACCTTGTTGGTGGAGATGGATCAACAGGACATTAATTTTCCCGAAGCTTGACTTCTACTTGCACATAGTTACCTACTCTCTTTGAAGCATCAATACCACGAATTCCCATGATCACAACCTGTCCTTCATTCCATAATCTTTAATAATATGTATCAAAAAGGATACCTACAATCATATAATAAATCAAGTAACATCAACACTAATTTTACTATTTAAAATCAAATAGTAGTAATTATAGTTGATTGACAAAAGTTGACAACTAATGAGTTTTCATCTACTTGTAACTTACAATATAATCATAAGACTAATGGGCAAACCGTAGGAAATGGAGAGAACTAACTTAATTTTCTCTTGACTACAGAAAAAACTTATTTTCTGTAGCATACACAAAAATAGTTCCATAACATCCATCAAACTGGAGCAAAACTTATATTGCCTATGAGCCCAAAAACAACCTTATTGGCATCCAGTAGTTGAATTCCCAAATAAACATGAGCAGAGATCAATATAATCATAGAAAACATAATCATGATTGAAATAATCCTAACATCTTTGACCATGAGTATTCCATTAATGTCGAGGTCAAGATAGCCATTGAGACATTATACAGAATTTAACCTCAAGCTGTCCCTTAATCTACGTAATTTTCTTAGCAATAGCTTCTTGGGTGCTCCCATCTCCAACAATGGTAGCATTATCTTTAGTAAGCACTATTTTGGCATCGTGTCCCGGAACCTCTCCACCAACTTTGTCCAATGACAAACCTACCTCGTCTCTGATCACAATTGCTGTCAATAGACCAGTTACTTTCAAGAAAGGTTATAAGCATAACACAAGAAGGCAAGGACTGTTCCTGTGCAAACCTCCAGTGAAAACTGCGATATCATCTACGTATTGGTGCCGTCAATCTCCATATCCTAGAGCTTTCATTGCAGTAATATCTGTGTCAGTGTGCTCTATTCACAAGATGTAAGTCCCCACACTTAATATGTGTGAACATAACTTGATTACTCACTACCATTCTTACAAGAGTGGTTATACGTTTCCTCACTTATTGTGTGTGGAGATAGTACTGAGCACTTATTTTCTCTTATTTTCCTACTACACTTAGTCAAGTGTAGTTAAGTAAGAGTGGAAGCATGATCTTTTTTTTGTAGTGTGTGTCTCCTGAAATTTCAACTTCACCATCTGGTTTGTCAAGTGGAACTGTGGGGCTGAATGAAGGAGCACAAAGGTCATTGTTCACTTTCTGTATCAGTTGAAGATTTTAAAACTCCAAGTGAGCAATGTGAAGGTCTGCAACATCGTCCTTCATAAGATCAGTGCTGAAACCCTGAGCTTCTCTCTGAGATTTTTTAAGCAGCAGCACTATAGAATGAGATGACCATTTCCATTGCTTCATCCCTTATCTTCCGATGATCTTCACTCTCACTGTACTTATTGCACATGCAATCTATGACGGCTGTGAAATTTCTGTAAGCCAACGCCAATTGTTTCGTGACAAAAACGACTTTGTCAACATCTCTATGCAATTTTCAAATAAAATAAAATAAATAGATAAATAAATGCATTTGTTGGTTGATCAGTTACAGCGTGCTTGTTGATCACCGACTCACTGAACAATCATCGAATTGTAAAAGTGGGGAACTGAAAGCTTATCCCTAAAAGCATCACTTTTGATCACTTATAACATAAGCATTGATTACAAGTCAATGAAAAATTAAAATTGAAGCAGTCACGACAAAAAAATTAAATATTAAGTAACATGATCACCAATCATATGCAAACGGATCATAAATAGCATCTCCAATGATCACCAACCAAGGAATAACTGAAAATAGAAGCAATGTTGAAACAAAAATTCAACATTAGGTAATATGACCACCAATCTTATGCCAACTGATCACAGATAACATCTCTAGTGGTCAACAACAAAAGAGCAGTCCAAATACATGTAGTGTTCGAGTTATAAGTAATCTTATCACCAATCCTATTCCAATTATCACTCTATAGTAATTACTATACACGATAGCAATAAACATCCACCAAGAAATAAAATAAGTAGATACTAATTTTCAGTGATCACTAATATTATCAATAATGATCACTAAAACAATGGTTGCTGATCAGTTGGTACATAATCCATACAAAGACATAAATTTCAAGTTAAGTTAGGAATGATTAGTAATCTCCATGTATATTCAATCAATGACCACACAAGTATTGATCACCATACACTACTGATCGGCATTCATACACAACGACGAAACTGTAAGCAATGGGCATAAAGGGGATTATTTATTACCTCAAATTTTGTCTTCTTTATTTCTTCAGCATCTTCAATTTGAGCCTCCAGTTGTGGGAAATCAAATGCCTCCTCAACTGCCTCCTTACCAATAGCCTTCTCCACCATGGCTTTCTATATTTTTTGAAAAATAAATATCTTACGATAATAGATTTTAAGCATCGCATGGAAAGAACAAAAGATCTATCTACTTTGTCACTAGCACTATACCCATTTGATAACCAATCACAACATTAATGTTCAATTAGTAAACAGGCTCTGAATTAAGCGATGAGGGGAAAAAGACTCCATTCTAAAATGATCACTAATTAGGCAGCTTTTGATCACTAATTAGGCAGCTTATGATCACTAATATGACTTTCTATTGATCACAATGCAAGGAAGGATTCCATTGATAAAAGTAAAGAGATCACTAATCGGATCTGTATTGATTAGCAATGAGGGTTTGTCAAACAATTTACAATGAAGATAAGCATGTTTTGCTTACTACCTGAATTTGAGAGCTCTTGATGTCTTTAGCAGGGTACTGCTTATGCATTGTTGGGTGTGGCACATTCAGGCGAGGTTCAACAGTGCTCCTCCCAAAACCATGGCTCTGGTCCTCATCTTCTATCCTTTTCTTGATGTGCTTATTAGTCTATGTAGACATTGTAGGGAATTATCTCTTCATTCTTATCTTCATGAAGACAAACATGTTTAAGTACACCATCGGCCAATATAGAAACATCAAAAAAATACTTAGTACAAGGAATTCGGTTACTTGCATAGGTATCTATAATTGATCACTGATGCATAACTTATTGATCACTGAAGCACAAGTTATTAATCCCTAGTCAGTTAACTGTTGGTCACTAAGGGATTCTTTTTTTTTGTTTTTTTTTAAAACAAGATCACTGTGCTTGCTTCTCTTGATCACAAATTTGACTAAAGGATGCATTGTTGAATAGGAGAACTGACCATCAAGAAGAAGAGTGGACCGTCAAAGTGTACCCTTTTTGCAGTCGTACTCTCCTTGTAGTGCCTGACACTGGTGATCAGCTTATCCACTACGAAGTGGCACTAGTCCAGGGATGCAATCTGGCTCACATCCTTGACATATTTAAGGGTGGACTTGCTGCAGTAGTGGTTCTTTAGTCTGCTGAAAAAGCAGTTCACCAAGTATATGATAAAGTTCCTCTTAAAGCTCTCACCCCCGTCGTTTTGGGCCAGAATGAACTCCGGTATTCGAGTGAGTTCCAGGGCATTCTTCAGGAGTTTCTATTCCTTTAGCTAGGCAGCGTGCACCTCATCTTACTCATCATCCATCAAAGACTTGATGATTTTGATGTTTTTCGTTCCCCCAAAGGCACACCCAGGGTCGCTTGCGCGTCAAATGCTGTGACCGGAAACTTCTGCCCTTCTAGAAGTCTGAAGCACACTGCATATAGGTCAAAGCTCTGTACCAGCTACTCGGAAAACTTCCCTGGGATTTGCTTCACATCAACTTTGAGGAAGGGAGCAAACCCTATGGATCTGACTGCCTCAGCCTGAGCTTTGTTGAGCTATTCCACTAGAGATGAGAATGAACGCGTAGGCATTCTCATAATAAATGTCTTCTGGTATGTTCTCTTTTCACTGGCACCCCCCTCAGATTTTAAAGCCAGGTCTTCCTGCACAATCTGAAGCTCCTTCCTGAGATGGTTGCTTTCACCAGCACCAAAGCAGCACTATCACCTTTAGAATATAACAAAGGCTTGTTCCTCTTTCGGGTGGCTTTTACATGCTGACAAATGGTGACCTCTTCTTTCGCCTCTATCTGCTCATTCTTATGATCGGCCTCTTTGCATTCATAAGTCGGATCATTTTCTTCTGAATCCGAGCTGTTGGAAGGTTTCGCGTCAGATACGGCCTTTTTGTACTGCAGCGTTCGATAACTACTGCATCATCTCTGATTGCCCGTCATCTACTGGCTTTTCCTTCAGGTTGTGCTTTTTTGGTTGTCCTACCTTCTCCCCCTTCTCCTTGTTCTCCAGTTTGGTGAGGGCTTTTTAAAGATGTTTCTCTTTGTGTTTGCGCTTCTTAGTATACTCTTGACGTGCTTCATCATCACATGGAGCTTTCTTGGTAGTGATTTGCTTGCTGCTCTTCTTATTGTCCTCAACTTTCGCTGCACTTTTCTATGTAGGCTCCTCATCCTTTCCTGGTTCCAGTGGAGATTTGTCCCTTTTCACCTTCTTGCTTAAAGGCTTGTCAGCGGGGTCATTGCTGGGCTTTCTCTTTTCAGCAACTTTGTCCACAGGTTGGTTGGTAAGTTCTTCTTTTTCCTTTTCTTTCTCTGTTTGCTTGTCATGTGCAGCATGCCTTTTAGAGTTGAGCTCTTCATTGCTATTACTGTCAGTCTTCCGTTTCTTATCAGCCTTCTTCTTCTTCTTGGGCTTTTCAGTGCGTTCTTGAAAGAGATGTTCTTCTTGTGGAAGCTTCTCTAGCGTTGCATTGCTTTCAACATTTGTGCCACTCTTTTCTTTCTTTTCTTCTTGTTCACCAGCCAGCGACTGATCTTTTGATTCCTTATTGTCATGCAAATTGTCTCGTTCATCAGACTTGTTTGCATCATCACCAGCACTTCTGATTTTCCGGCAAAACACTTTAACATGTCGCTTTTTTCCTTCACCAGCACTGCTGCTACTTTTTTCAGCAGATCTTATTCTTTCATCATTGGGTATCTCACTTTATTTTCAATCCAAAGGGACGTTAGAACTGCAGAATACACAAGGAAAGTTAGTGTGCAAATTTTGAAGTTGTACTATAATTAGAATGTGTTCCTTTTGACTTCTTTGCTGAACAGAAAATCGTCACTATACAAAAAGGCACATTAGTGTAAGCAGTACCTTTCCAATTCTTTGCTGGACAGACTTAAAGGTACAACATCTTCAATGACATTTTTTATTATTTTGGAAATTTGTTCATCGGTAGGATCATTTTAGGGCCTGCATTAAAGCCAGGAATTTATGTATACAACATGCATATAAAACAAAATATATATACATACATACATACATACAATATATATATATATATATATATATATATATATATATATATATATATATATATATATATATATATATATATATATATATATATATATATATATATATCTATATATATATATATATATATATAGCATACTTCAATGAACTCATATAATATAATGTATCACTAATTATAGTTCAAATGACTAGCAATCACAACTGCATTCATTAGAAATACTAAGCACATGATAAAGGGAGCTATTTATTATATGTACTATGTATGTGTGTATTTATGGAAAATAAGGCATACATCTATTGATCACAAACACTACTGATCAGTAATCATAGCTCTACTGATCACCAACAACAACACTACTGATCATCAACTAACACTTTGTTAGCAGATCACCAATCATAAGTATACTGATCACCAATCATAAGTATACTGATCACCAATAAGAACACTACTCATCACCCACAAGAACACTACTAATCACCAATTAATACTATACTAATCACCAACAAGAACACTACTGATCACCAACAGGAACAGTGCTGATCAGCAACAAGAACACTATTGATCACCAATCAACACTATACTGATTACCAACGAGAACACTACTAATCACCACCAAGAACACTAGATCATCAATGATAACACTAGTGATCACCAACCATACCTTTATTGATAACCAACGAGGTATTGCTCACAAAACTAAGCATGTGACGTGGAAAAACTTCACTGAAGGTTTTACAAAATACATTTCTCAAGCAAAATAGTTAATTAGTTTGGGAAAATCATTTGGTTTAAAAAATTCTCCTAGAAAATCCCCACGAGATAAACACATATCCATAAAAGTATCACTAAAATGATATATAAGGATCACTAATTACATTCTTAACAATCATAAACTACACAAATAGTATGAAAAATAGTTACTGGATGGTTTTTTTGTAAGAAACATTTAAAGTGTCTGAGAAATCGAAATTTTATGAAACAACGTGCCGAGATTCATCAATAGTGAAACACATATGCAAACCGATCAAAAATGTTATACCTAGTGATCACTAAATATGCACCGATTGATAAGAAATTACGTATATAATCTATAAATACTCACTTAACATTTGAATTGCATTTTTTACCTCTTTGAAGGTGATTGCTCTCCATCTCTGTTGCTTGTTTCTTGAACTTTGTCTGTGGCCATGGTTTCTTAGTACAAAACCCTAGACAAAATGCAAATGTATGTCAAACCGGAAGATTTGACAAAATAACTCCTTCAAAAAAACGCTATATATATAAACTTCATGCAATTGTATAGTATTCTTGGAATAATAAATTAAATGATGAAAAAAGAAGGTTCGTAAGTAAAAAATCAATCCCACGCTAAGTACATTTCTATGAACCAAACCACACTTTTGTAAGTTCAAAAAGCAGAGTTCAAGTTTTACAAGTGAGTGTGAGAGCATATTTCGTAAATGCACAAATTAGGGAAAGATCATGTAAGAATTGAGGAAAAATGCATAAAAAAACAAACCGAATGTACTATAAATCAACAGACAGAGGAATGGCACATAGAAAAAGTCAAGACTTTCACCTTTGAAATGCAAAAATGATCCTGAGAAGTTGAAGGATTTCAAGGATGCTAGTTTGATTTTCAAATTCAAAAGTGTAAGAGAGAGTCTCTTGAGAGAGAGAGATAGAGATAGTAAGAGATTGCGAGAGAATAGCAGAGCAAGACAGGGAGTAACAAACTGAAGAGTCTCTTGGAAAAGTTTTAAAAATCCTTATGCACTATTTTTTAGTTTCCCGTGCTTTATTTCTTTTTTTTCGCGTTATTTGGGTGGTTATATAAATAGAGTTGGTTGGTTACCTACCATATAATAAAATATTCACAACGGGTTTGGAAAAAATTCAATTGCAGTTATTTTTATTTTTTTCCCTCTTTGTTTCATGTAGGACTAGAAGATGAAAATATTCACTATAAAGAAAATGTATTGTATATAGCTTAAATCATAGGTATAGTTGATTGGAAATTTGATCATTAAGGATGTATGCTTTGATCACCATTATTACTCTATTTGATCACAACACTGTGCATTGCTGATCACCCCATTGGAAGCAACCCATTTCTATGAAGTTCTACCAGTATCCGATGACTCCATGAATTAATCACTGGCGTTATTCCATTTGATCACCAAAGATACATGTACTGATCATCAAGTGGACATCTCAGAATGATCAGTGAGTGATGTGTGAGTGGTTGCTAATATTATTCCTAGTGATCACTTATTTTATACTTATTGATCACCAATCATAACTATACTGATCACCAACAAGAACACTACGAATCACTAACAAGAACACTACTGATCACCAATGACAACACTGATGATCACTAAGAAGAACACTACTTATCACCAATGGCAACACTAATGATCACCAATTCAATGCAAGGCTCACTATTTTGGCTTACCACATTAAATAATACCTATGGAACCCACCACGAAACATATTAATTAATTTTACTTATTATATTTTGTCATTGTTCATATGAATAAGTTGTGAAGAGTAACTTATAAATTTTCTATGAAATTGAGTAATTAATTTATGCCAAAAAAATTAAAAATAATGTTACTGATATAAATTTAAACATAGTACATTTCCCATATAAAATTAAATGCAGCACATTTCCCATATAAACAATAAATGCAGTATATTTCCCCCCATCCCCCCATCTCCTCTTCGTCTCACCAGCCCCTTCTTCTTCCCCAATCTTCTTCCCCCCATCTTCTTCCATATAATAGACCCTTCCTTCTCTCTCTCTCCCCCTCTCTCCCTCTCTCTCTCCCTCCCTCTCTCTCTCTCTCATTCCTCTCTCCTTGCCCTCTGTCTTTGTCTTTTCATTTTTGCCAACTTCCTCAGAGTGAGAGAGAAGAATGATCTTGTTTCCTAACTTCCTTAGTACCGAGCAGGCGGTGGAGTATGTCAGAGAAAACTTCCGCTGGTCTTTAAGGGAATCCTCTACTCTCCGCTCAAACTTGCTCCCCGAGAACTGCCACAGTCTTTGCCCTGACTTTGACCTTTGCATGGCCATGGTGTACGCCCATAATTCTCACATTCTTGAGATGGTTCAGGCCATTTTATGCTATGGTGCTCAATTCTGCAGAGCTAGGAATTTCAAGCAAGATCGATATGAACTATATGATGTCGGCCTTGTGATGTCTGAACTGGGCTGTTATTGAGTCCTGGCTATAGGGAATCGAGCTAAGGCTCTGGAGAGCTCAGATACCCCATCTTGTTAAGCTGGTCGCTAATCCTGCACTAGCCGGCGGCCTTGAAGAGGACTCGAAGCTGAGCGATGCCCCTCCCTCTTCGAGTGATGAGGAATGAATAGGCATAGGGCTCTTTTATATCTCGCTTCTTTTTTCGTTGTGCTTCTTTTCCTATTGTAGTATGGTCATGTACTTAGTCGCAATTTTAATGAGAACTTTCCTCCGTTTCCTAAGGGCATGAGCCCCTTTCTAAGGTTTTTTGCATTCTTCTTTGTGTAACACACATGTATTTAGGCCAAAGTTATTAGTGATCCATAAGCATAAAATGAGTGATCACTAATTTTAATATTGTTTACCAGTTTAGCCTATGCTTATAATTACACGCATGTAATTTGGGTGATCAGTAGGCGTGATGTTTGTGATTAATAGGCATAAAATTAGTGATCACTGATGTTACTCCTTCCTAACAGTATAGAATTATCTCCTTTTATAATATTATTTATCGGGTCAAGCAGTAGTTATAATTCTATACATGTAATTCTAGTAATTAATAGGCATGTTGTTGGTGGTCAATAAGCATAACATTAGTGATCACAGATGTTACTCCTTCCTAACAGCATAGAATTATCTCCTTGTTTATTTGGTGATCAGCAGACATGTGTTTTGTGTCCGGTGGTTCCACATCAGTGGAGTCAATGTTCAATGAATTTTTTAGCAGTATCCTAGGATCCAATCCCTTCCAATATGGTGATCAATATGAAACACATATCTATTGATCAACATATATAAGATTAGTGATCAGTAGATACAATATTAGTGAGCACACATATTACTCACTGATCATTCTCCAGAAGTCCCTTATTTTTTACTCGGTGATCACTAGATTCTTATTGATAACTGACAATATTCTTGTTGATCACCGAATTTTATATACATAGAATTATAAGCACTGGTCGAACTAAACCTTATGCTTTCAGATAAGTAATAATATGACTGTTCCACACAAAAAGTGAACTCCAGTAGATGGAGGGAAAAAAGGAGAGATTTGAGTTCAACTGCAAACTAATATGAGTTGTATTGATCACTAATCCACAACTTTTTTTTGATCACTAATATTACTTATAAAGATCACCAAAAAAATACATCTATTAGCAGGAATATTACTCGTCACCAACACCAGATATTCTGCACATTTTTAACTCATACATTCTCATCAGTGTAACATGCCTATTGTTACTAATGGCTATCACTTATAATACAAGTGGTGCAAAGCTCTACAGCAGCCTCTTTCATTACAGCATTCTGGCATTCGCTTATCGTAG
The DNA here is from genome assembly GCA_029747015.1 of Carnegiea gigantea. NCBI lineage: Eukaryota > Viridiplantae > Streptophyta > Magnoliopsida > Caryophyllales > Cactaceae > Carnegiea > Carnegiea gigantea. The sequence goes on from JAKOGI010004067.1 coordinate 24,274, forward strand.
GCACTCAGTTTGCACTAGCCTCTTGCTGGGATTGTTGCGTAGCAGCAACATCACAGAATGACATGAACATCACCCCCGCTTCAACTTGTATGTTGTTAAGCCCTTCATTTTGCCTGTACTTGCTTGACATAGAATCCATGATGCTGATAAAATTTTTATAAGCAGAAGACAACTCCTTGGCAGCGAAAACTGTCTTGCATACATCCTTCTAAATTTTTCAAAGAAAAAAAAGTAAAAAGAAAAAATAAATAAATAAATATATATATATATATATATATATATATATATATATATGTATATGTATATATATGTTAGTTGATCATTAATAACATGACTATTGATCACATACTAACACAATCGTGAAATTGGAAATTGATTAAAATAAAACTAATATAAGTAACATAAGTGATCAGCAAAATTGGTGTTTACTTATTTGAGATTTTGATTCACACGGGTGTGAATCAAAAATATCAAATAAGTAAATGCCAATTGAAGTCATCGCTAATATTATATATAATCATCACCGAAAACATGATTGGCCAACATTTTTTAGATAATCCAGACAAAGACAGACATAAAAAGTTAAGTGAGGCGATCATTGACATGTATCTCTATTGATCACTCATCACATAAGTAGTGATAAGAAATAACATATCTACTGATCATCAACAGAACGTATTCTACCCATAAAAACACATACACTTTGATCACTAAGAACATTACTATTGATCACTAATGCTATTTTTAACACATACGCTTTGAAAAAAATGGAGAAATCAACATGAACTGCATACTAATCTGATTTATACTTATCACTAATTCCATAACTTTTAATCACCGATATTACCTCTAAAGATCACCAGCTATATATCTATTGATCACCATGCACAGAAGGACTGTATTGGAATTGTTAGGGAGTAACATTGAAACAAGCAATGCAAACCATCACTATATTAAATCAAAACATCACTAATGACACATGTAATGATTACCAGAAGAAGACGACAATGCTTTGTTTACTACGTCAATTTCAGTCACCCAGTTGTCTTAAGGAGCTTACTGCTGAGCCTCCGTTCACTTAGCAACATCCAGTGGAGCTTCAACAACACCACTCCCAAAACCTTTGCTCCTATACTCTGCTTCTATTCTTCTCTTGATGTCCTCATTAGTCCAAGTGGACATCGTTGGAAATTGTCTATGCACTGTTCTCTCAATGAAAATAACCCTGTCCAATTACAGCATCTGCAAATATAGAAACATCCAAAAAAAAAATTCTATTAGTACATGCATTTTGCTAATGCATAGACATATGAATAGTTGATCACTAATCAATAAGTTATTGATCACTATTAGGTTAATTGTTGATCAGTAACACATTGTGGCATTACTTTGTTAAATGATCACTATCTTTCGTCATATTGTTCACCAATTTTATAAAAAGGCCAGGTTGTTGTGTAGTAGAACTAACCATTAAGAAGAAGAGCAGACCATCGAAGCGCACCCCTTTGGCAGACTTCCTCTCCTTGTAATGCCTCACACTGGTGATGAGGTTTTGCATTGCAAATTTGCACCAGTCGAGGTATGCAATTTGATCCACATCCTTGATGTATTTAAGGATGGTCTTGCTGCAGTAGTAGTTCTTTGGCCCGCTGAAAAAGCAATTCGCCAAGTATATCATGAAGTTCCTTTTGAAGCTCTCACTGCCATCCTTTTTGGCCAAAATGAACTCTGGTATGCAGGCCAGTTCTGGGGTAGTGTGCTCAATTTTTCATTCCTTGACCCAGGGAGCATCCACCTCATCATATTCTTCATCCGTTAAAGACCTGCTACACCCCATGATTTCCTTTCCACTAATAGGCATACCCAGGGTCACATAAGCATCAAATGCTGTGACCATAAACCTTTGCCCATCCGGAAGCACAAATGAGGCAAAGTAGGGATCAAACTTGTCTATAAGCCATTTTAAAAATCTCCCTAGGATTTGCTTCAGGTCAACGTTTAAGAAGGAAGCAAATCCCATTGATCTGACTGGTTCGGTCTGAGCTTCATTCAGCTGAGCCGCCATTGATGAGAATGAACGTATGCTCATCCTCGTGATGAATGCCTTTTGGTATATTGTCTTTTCATTACCACCCTTCTCATATTTTAAAGGCTGCTATTGTGAGGCCATCTGAATGTCTTGCCCCGAGCTGCTTATTTTCTCCTCTGGCAAAGCATCACCAGTACTCAATTGAGCATCCTTCTGTTTGATGGGCTGTTTGCGTTCAGATTTTAATGCAGGCTTTCTCATCTCTGGAACAGCCTTTGGAGGTTCTTAATATGCATCTCTTCTTCCCCCTCTTTTTTGCTCGCACTATCATCGATGTCTTCATGTTCACGAGTCGGCATGCTTTCTACCGCATCCGAACTTCCTAGAATGTGGACGTCGGATATGTCGGGTTGTTGTGCTGCAGGCTTCGGTAAGCCTTGCACTCTTTACGATCGCCTCATGGCAACTGATTTCTTCTTCGGCTCCTGGTTCTTTGTTTCTTCTCGTTTTTCCTCTCTTTCTTTGTGCTGGAGTCTGGTGGGGGATTTATCAGAAGGTTCCTTTTCCTCCTGTGGCTCCTCAAAGGATCTATTAGAGCTTTCATCATTACTTTCAACCTCTGTCCCACTACATTCTTTATCGTCTGAAGTATTAGAAGAAATCTCTACCTCAGAAATGTGCCCTTGCTGCACTGGAGGCTTTGATAAGTTTTGCACCCTCTGTGATCGTCTGACGAGGAGTGCCTTCTTCTTCGGCTTCTTCTTTTTTGTTTCTCCCAGCTTCTCCCCTCTTTGCTTCTTCTCGGATTTTGTTGGGGTTTTTTCTAAAGTTTTCTCATCTTGTTGTGGTTTGTTAGAAGATGTCTGAGTCTCTAGATGTGTACTTGGAGCTTGATGAACAATTGTCCGCTCTTATGGTCTGTCAGCAGCATTCTTCTTGCTGCCCTCATTCTTCTCCTCCACCTTCCCCACCAAACAGTCTTTTTGCATATGCTTTGCATCAGTCTTTTATAGAGATTCACCACCCTCTGTTGCTTGCTGATGAGAATCGCCCCTCTTTGCCTTCTCACTTACAGCCTCCTCAAATTTATCTTTGCCAGCCTTTGACTTCTTGGAATGTTTCTCAGTGGGTTTCGTACAAAGAGCTTCTTTTTTTCATTGCTTTTTCAGCCGACTTATTGGTCTTTTCCTTAGCATCAACAATCTTCTTAGGGGGGCCTCTTCATTGCTATTTTCTCAGTCCCCCCTCCTTCTCAGTCTTCTTCTTTGTCGTCTGTTGAGTGGAGTTATCAGTCTTCTTTGAACATTTCTTAATAGGTTTCTCAGGGAGAGCTTCTTTTTCTATTGCTTTTTGAGCTGCCCTATTGGTCTTTTCCTTGTCGTCAACATTCTCTTCAGGGGGGACCTATTCACTACTTTCCTTGTCAGTCCTCCCCTTCTTCCTAGTCTTCTTCTCTATAGTCTTTTCAGTTCTTTTCTCAGTCTTCCTGTTCTTATCCATCGGTACTTCAGTCGGGGATTTATCTTCAGTGGTTGTGTTCTAATACAACGTGTCTTCATTATCAAAATCATTCGTAGCATCGTCATCATTGTCTATCTTGTGCACAAATGCTTTGTGTCGACGCTTCTTCCCTTGTACAGAACTGCTACTAGTCTTATCGATAGATCCTCTTCTTTCATCAGCGCCTTGTCCAATTTCGTCCGGATTTGAAGATACTTTAGCACTGTCGAATACAAAGGGCAAGTGAGTAAAGAAAGTACATACTTCTATGAACTCATAAAATATAATGTACTAGTAATCATAATTCAGATGATCACCAATCAAAACTACACTGATCGATCACAAATACTCAGCATATCATACAAATTGGAACCGTAAAGGCATTTATTTATCATTTGAGTGTGTTTATATTTGCTCGTTGGGAAGGGCTGTTACTGATAAATTGAAAGCAAACATTTATGAAGGCGAGGAAACAATAAGCAAGCATTTTATAAAATTTTAAAAAATAAACATGATCATTAATACAATATATAACCTTTCACTAAATAGTTATCTAACAGTCATAATTAGATAACACACATATGCAGAATGATAACTAATGTTATACATAATGATATATCATACCTAGCGATCACTAATATGATACCTAACGATCACGGATCACCTTTCTAATAATCACTAAGGTAGACGTGCACTGTGAAAAAATGTTACTCCATAGTTTTTAAAATTTGTTTACTGCTTTGAAGAAAGATATTTAAGCTCCATGAGTATTTAACTTTTTTTTAAAAAAAAGAACCAACTGAGAGTAATCAAAGACACAAACAGATATGCAAGACGATCACTAAAACTATACCTATTGATCACTAAATGTATAAGTAATGATCACCAAATACATAACATGTATGTAATATGAAAAATATTTACTCAAAAGGTTTTGAAGTGTAATTTTTTACCTAATGGAAGATGATTCTTCTCTATTTCCCTTGGAAGTTTCTTGAACTCTTCGAGCCATAAGTTCTCAACAGTAAACCATAGATAAAAAGCAAATCCATGTGAAATTATAAAGATTGAGGAAAACAAATCCTTCAAACCACAGTATATCACTAAATTTTACCAAATTGTACAATATTAGCAAAAAAGTAAATTTAAAATGGAAAAAAGGTGGTTCAAAACTGATTAGATCAGAGCATGGTACATTTCCAAGAACCAAACAATATGGTTTTTAGTGCAAAACAGACAAGAAGCTCTTAAAATTAGAATTTAAATCAGATTTCCAAGAAAGTATTCGAAGTTATGAAAGATAAAAAGAAATCGAAGAGAAAATTACCAAAAAAAAAATCCAAAATAAGTGCACTAAAACAGAACAACGAGAGCAATGCGAACACAAAGGTTAAGAATCTCACCTTCAAAGTGGAGAGAAGCTACAGAGAAGTTGAAGTAGTTTGACAGATATTGACGAGATTGTAGATTAGAACTATGAGAAAGAGAGAGAGAGAGACAGAGAGAGGGAGAGGCAGACACAGACACAGAGAGAGACTAAGAGAGACTAACAATACCAAAGCAAGATGCACGCGAGAAAATGAATAGACAGTCGAGCTATAGATCGAGAATAAGAGAGAGACTGTGATTAAGAGAGAGAATTGGTTGGCTATCATAACTGATCGCATATATTAGCTTCGTATAAGAATGTTAATTAACAAACATCTCTTTTCATAAAAGTGAATCGTTGTTTATCTGTTTTTGCATTGTTTTTTTTCCTTTTTTTAGTGTGAATTAAAAGATCAAATATTTACAGATATAATGCACATGTCAATTTTGTACAAGGGAATGAAGTTTGGAATTCTAGTTGGTGATAAATAAGTGTTCCTTTGGTGATTGATAGGGTTGTTTTGGTGACCATAAGAACTATGTTTAGTCATCACTGGGTGTGTTCATTGTGACCAACACATCCTCAATTGTAGTTGGTGATTAACAATTCTAGTTATGGTGGCCATTACAAGTATGTCTCCTTTGGGTGATCAACATATTATCAATTACATGTATTGTGATCAATATGTCATGATTCAGTGATTTTTAGTACTACTTTTGGTGATTAATAGGTGATCATGCAGTGATCATTAGTATTACCTTTGGTGATCAATGAATTTCTTTACGTTGTCCTAGGCAACGTCTACAAGATCACAACGTATGTGTAGTTATAAACTTAGTGATACAATGCAAGGAGCTTTGGTCATCATTATAACTATGCTTCGCATTCAAGAGATGAATTACATATGACGACGGATGACTAATTACATATGTGATGATCATCAAAACTGAAATCCACTACGTCCTTCACTATAAACATCTCGCTTGCCTGAGCTGATCAATACTTTCTTGACTTTTTTAGCCTCGTCTTTTCATGAACATTCACTAGTCTCTTCACATGTGCTGAAATTATGTTGGTAGGTGAAGTGAGGATCCTATGGCAGCACTCCACCCTAAACTTATGGATTGCAGCAACTTGAGATAGAAATCAAATAAGGGGTGCACACAATAATTGACATGATATCACAAACATTTACCATTCTTTTCTTCTTGAAAGAGGGTTGAGTAGCATGGTCACCTGATCATTTGAGAATCCTATATCCCGAGGGCAAGGCAGTTCTTTGTATTCGTGCATGTGCTTCATAACATAAATACTTTGATTATCATTAGTCGTTGAAGCCTATTGCTTCCAAGGCATATCTATGTATCTCAGTTCAAATTCTTCAATAGAGTTTGCTCTTTTCGTATCACCCTGTTCCTCCGTGAGATAATTCATAAATAGTGTGCACTGCAATGCTCATATAAAACCAAAAAATACAAAATTAGCAAAAAGCATCAGCTTAAGTTTATTTTCAAGGCAAACTAAAATTGTATGAAGCTTTACCAAAATATCTACAAAGCATTCATATATGTAATGTTCTTTGCACTTTCTCTTGATATGGTCAATAATGTCCATAGTATTTTGCTTGAAATTGAAACAAATGAGAAATTGTTTTCCGTTGTTAGAACAATGGAAGAAGACCTGAAACACCAAAATTTATCATAAATTAGTGCCTGACTAACATCCAAAGAAACAAAAGTTTTTAATTAGGAAAAAAAAAAGATATTCGTCTGCCTTAATTCTTACCATGTCAACTTGCTCGAAGTTGATATGTGGACTCAAGGACAGCTTGTAGTTTAGCTGGCGAAGAATACAGCTTCGGCTTTCTTTGTCTGTTTTGTCTTCATGTACAAATGCTGCACCAAAAAAAAAACACAGGCTTTTTGCAGCGACAATCAATGTATTTTATAAGAAAAATATACATGCATGTGTAAAATATCATTGAAAGTTTTTTTTTTGGGGTTTAATTTGCTTACAAATGCTTCATTTGTGAAGAAAAGCCCTTGAATATGGGAACGATATGTCTTTGATGCAATTGCATTCAATATATTCGCCCAAATGTCCACTATGATTTTGTCAACACGGTCATCGCCAACAATGGTTGAGAGCATGCCTCAGTTGGCCACGTAGTATAAGTCATCGTAAAGCACTTGGCTAGCGAATAAACAAGCAAATCCGTCACTGAAAAATATCGTTTACAAAAGACTCGCATATGAATCACTTTTCTAGGACACACACATTTATTCTTACCTTTGTTCCTCTTCTGAGTTGAAGACAAAGCGAGCATAGAGCTTCATATTGTATGAAATTGCACGAGAGATCATTGCATTCTACTACATGTAAGTGGACAACAAAGAAGGCACAGACTCTGTTGACCAGGGTGGTGTATAGAAGGAATAGTTGGTACACATAGCCAACAAAATAAAACTCATACAAGAAGAATGTGACCTGTAAGAAAAATATAAAAACATAGACATTAAGCTTATCACGAAGAAAACTAGGATCTTTTTTTTTTTTTTTTACCTACTTGCAATGCACTGATAATACATTGAGATGTCCTCATTCTGCGCCTTTTTGGTGCTTCAACCAGTACATCTTTGTATTTATCAGTATTAGTTGGTGTTTTCACATTTGGTGTCTGAAGATCATGCTCCGCAATCCTCATCAAGGATCGATCAATGAATGTTATCTTCCTAGGAACATAACAGTATTGGACCTATAAAAACATAACAACTAATCAAGAAAATTGTCTGAATATAGTTTTAGATAAAAAATAGCACTAAGGGAAAAATGCCATGCAATGTTATACAAGATTATTTAGACAGTTGCAATATGATTTTGGGAGGAAGCGGGGGACTTCATGTCTGCATAAAAGTGAACACTAATTTATCAACTTATGATTCACTAATTGATCAATTAATGATCAATAAGTTTTGAAGTAATGATCACCATTTTTAACACATTTTTGGTGCAATCTTTTGTGATCACTAATTAGCCCCTTAAAGATCACTAATTTTATCAGTAACGATCACTTTTCACCATTTTAACACATTTTTGGTGCAATCTTTTGTGATCACTGATTAGTCTCCTAAAGATCACTAATTTTATCAGTAACGATCACTATATTTGTAGTTCATTGGAAGCATCTAAAACACAAAAAATCACTAATGTGTCTATGTGTGATCACTGCTTTCTACCTCAGAGGACCAAATCTAGATGCAAAAAAGGATCACTGCTAGCATGATCATAAATTTTTAGTAACATCAAATAGCAACAAAAAATTCGGTTGGAAGACTACGAGAAGAAGCATCCGGCAATGATGCCGTGCTGATGTACTGTGCGGACATTGTCATACATTTCATAACGATGTCCTCCACATCACAATGCATTACTTGCACTACTGCTGCTAGACTATTAGGCTGGGAATCAACAATAAGAACTCCTTCAGGCAGCACCTCCTTCTCCTCTTGAGACACTCCAAGGCTGAAACTCGGTATATCAAACTGTGGGAAGTGATGCATCTTATCTTGGGAGCCCATGTAATTCTTCTCAATTTCATCGATCTGCATCAGGAACCTATCCGATTCAAATGAGTCTTGTGAGAGTATCGGTGTTCTACTCCTCAACCTCTTAGGCCTATCACTGATGAGGACGTCACCAACCAATACAATAGCTATATTTCTTACTCTCTTGACTGGGCTGCGTGCTCCAGGGATCAACTCCTCCAACTTTGTCATGATTTCCGGCAGCCGTCGACTGTTACTTATCATCAAATCGGTTGCCGCCCGTCCTTTCCGAAAAAGAGTCTGATGGAAACAGCAAATACTTATAGTCAAAAAGGATATGCCACGTTACCTAGAAACGATGGACGAAAATAGAAGAAGAACAATTTGTTTGTTTTTTGTTTCAATAAATAACAAAATAAATTAATCATATTTAACTCACCTTAACCTTAAAAATTGCTATTTGATCTTCAGCTTTACCTTCATCTTCGACACCTTTGTTGTGATGCTCCTTTTCGTTAACTTGTTCGTCCTCACCAATTATGCTCGTCTTATCCAACACATCATGAAGATAACCTCTTGCAAATCCACAAAATATCTTTTCCAGCCTATTAACATTTATTTGGGATATAACTAGTCACATAACAACCGATCACAAATTGCCAAAAACTATTGATTACTAATAATATGTCTACTGATCACTCATAATGGATCACCAATAAATAAACTACAGATTACAAATGTTATTCTAGATATCACTAATAACAAAACTATTAATCACTAATAAAATGTCTACTAATCACCAACAAACATCTATTGATCACTGACCTTATTGTATTTGATCACCAAACATACATGTACTGATCACCGATTGGACTTCTTAGAATGATCGGTGAGTAATGTTTGTCTGGTTACTAATATTGTTCCTACTGATCATTTATCTTATATTTTTTGATCACTAGATATTACTATTAGTGATCACTAAAAAATATATACTGATCACTAATAACAAATCCTTTGATCAGCAATAAAAAACATACAGATCATTAATCTTATTCTAGCCATCCATAATAGCAAAACTATTGATCACTAACAAAATGTCTATTGAACATAAACAACGCAAATGAAAATACATTTCAAACAAAAATAACATGCAATTTAGAGCTCACTAGCCTTACACAAATGCAGCATGCCTGACTTACAAAAAATTAGACAAGAAAAATACAACACTACATAGAAGATTGCGAATATTACTCATATTGATCACTATTTACATACATACTGATCACTAATTACCAAAGCACTTTCAGCAAAATGCTAAAAGAGCAAATTGACATTCAATATCGTAAATTAAGTTGTACAATCAGAGATATTTACATAAGCAAAGCAAGAAATTTCACATAACAGCCAAAAATTAACTAGATAAATATTCACCAGATAACAGCGAAAGATGCAACAAACTTAGCTTGACACCCTAGATCTTTCTAAAAACGTCAATCTACACTTGAAAATCAAACCAAAAATAGTCAAACAAGTCCAAACTCAATCAGATTAACCCTAACAATAGCAAAAAAAGAGAAGCATTCGCAATAAATTACCAAAAAACAAGTAGCAAACACTAATCCTCGGCACGAAATTCACCCAATAGAGCAAAAAGTGCACGATCCGAGCAAACTTTGCACAAAAACTCAGTGAAATCTTGAGAAATCTAAGAGCGAGGAAAGAAAGTAGAAGAAACTGAGCGAAAATTCGAGGTAGAAAAGGAGAGCGCCAAAAATGAACTCAAGGTCATGTGACCTTTATTAAATCGCATCCATTCATTCAAATCGAACGACTACTATCACTTGATCCTACCAATCCTATGGAGAAGCTCATCTTACTGGAGTACCGCTCATATATATATATATATATATATATATATATATATATATTAGAAATATATTATATATATTATATATATCTAATATATATATAATAATATATATTATATATACACGCATATGTACGCAGGT
>JAKOGI010004068.1:0-34678 GCA_029747015.1 Carnegiea gigantea
CCTAGGCCAAGTAGGAGCCACTCCTTGAATGACTCATACTCATGGTTTTCGGCCTTGAGGAGGTTAGTGAGTAGGATGTCTTTTTGTGGAGTTTCTTTTGGCTTGAGGAGTTGGGAAGGACGAATGGGGGTAAGGGTGATTTTCTTGTGGTCTAGGATGAAGGAGTAGGTGTTCATTCGGCCATCATGCATACCATTTCTATCAAAGAGCCACGGTCTACCAAGGAGTACATGACATGCATCCATGGGAATCACATCACCCCAAATTTCATCCTTATAGTTCTTTCCAATGCTCAAAGAAACTAAACAACGAGATGAGACTTGGATACCTTTGCCTTGATTGAGCCATTGAATGGTGTATGGAAAAGGGTGTGGAGATGCCGTGAGTTGAAACTTGTCCACCAAGGTCTTGGATGCCACATTTGTACAACTCCCTCCATCAATGATGAGGGAACATACTTTGCCTCCTATGGTGCCCCTCGTGTGAAAGATGGCCTCCCTTTGTTCATTCCCATCTTGAGTAGCCAACCCACTCAAAGCTCGCCTAACCACCAAGAGTTCACCTTCATCCGGGCCCTCCTCTACATCTTCTAGGGCCTCATTCAAGTACAACTCCTTTTCTTCTTCCATTTCTTCTTCAAAAGATGCTTGGTACTCGGCTAGGGTGACCACTCTCTTGTTTGGACATTCGGATGCAATATGTCCAAGGCCTTGGCACCTAAAGTACCTCCTTGTCTCCTTTGGTTTTGTGGACATTTGAGGGGCTGTTTTGGGGACCGAAGGGGGAGGAGGTTTCGGGTTTGGAGGGTTAAAGGGCTTTGGCGTGGTGTATGAAGGCCTTTGGGGAGTGTAGGCACGATTTTGTGGTTTAAAGTCTTCACTCTTTCCCTTAGTCTTCTTTTGTAGTTCCACCTTGTGAGCTAGAGAACTTAACTCATCAAGGGTGGTGTATGGGTGCAATTCTACTATATGGGCTATCTTCTCATCCAACCCACAAAGATACCTCACCAAAGTTTGTTCCTCATCCTCTTTAAGGTCACATTTTATGATCAATTGCTCAAACTCCCTTGTATATTCCTCCACACTTAAAGACCCTTGTCTCAAATGGTGAAGCCTAGAAAAGTTCTCTTGAAGGTAGTGAGATGGAAGGAACTTCTCTTTGAGTTTTTCTTTCATTTTCCTCCAAGTTTTAATCTTCCCCTTCCCTTTCTTGGCCCTCTTAGATAAAACATTAGCCCACCAAGTAGAAGCATACTTTCTAAGTTCAAGGGCAACTAGTTTTACCTTCTTTTCATCCGGGATGTCCTTGTAGTCGAACACCCTCTCCACGGTTTGTAGCCAATCCAAGAACTCGTCCGGATCAAGCTTGCCTTCAAACTCGGGGATGTCAACTTTGAAGGCGTTGAATCCACCTCCTTGATGCCTTTCTTGTCTCCTTGATCCTCTACTAGCTCTTCCTTGTGACCCAAAAGGTTTGAAATCCGAATCACTTTCACCCGGGTCACTAGATTCACTTGGAATAGGTGAATCCCTCAAGTTGTCTCTCCTTTCCTTCATGAGCCTTTGAAGTTGAGTTTGCAAGTACTTGACTCTAGCTTCCATTTCGGCCTTTTCTCTTAAGGCTTGTTCGGCCCCTTGCTCGGGTGTTTGGCTAGAAGACATGATATGTGGGCTTTGTGGGAGAGAAACACGAGATTTGGCTGAGAATGGGGTGGCACGGTCGTGCCGTGGGACCCGGGCTTCCCGTGCCAAGTTACTGCCGTGACAAAAGTGCAGAAAAGAGGTGGCACGGTCGTGCCTTAAAGCATGGGTAGGCCGTGCCACAATTCTGTCCCGTGCAGATAGAGAAAGGATGTTTTGTGGTTTGTGTTTGAGAAATGTGTTTGGGTGGAAGCTCGGCCAAGAGGGTAGCCTAAGCTCTGATACCAAGATGATGTATGTTAACCATGGGAATGTCAAAGATCAGAATGTATGATGGGGAAGATTGAAAACAAGGACAAGCAAAAACCGAAAAGAACAATGAGCTCAACCGATCTTGATGGATAGTGTGCAACTCTCTTGTCTAAGATAAGCCAAAGGCGCCACTTAGAGGAGAAGTTGGGCTATTCCTTCTTCACTTATGGATACAGAATATCACCACCATAAGCAAGAGAAAGGAACCTAGAAGATCACCCCTTGAACTAGCCAATTCAAGCTAAAGCAACTAGGAGTTTCAATGGAGAGTAAAACACTCAGATTTCATTGCATGATATTCAAAGCTGCCTTCTTACATTCCTAAAGGTCCCTTATATAGGAGGGAGCCTTAAAATTCAGATTACATGGGTTACAATGCAAGCCAAACGGATCAAGACAAAAGGGAAGCACAAAAAGCAAGAAAAGTACAAAAGGTGATGTTGACAGTTGCTGTCCAGTTTTCCGGATTGCAGGGTCAACTTTCAGCAGCTGTATCTTCGTCCTTACTTACCCAAATTGGCTCCAACATACCTTATTAGAAAGCTTAGAAAGTGTGCTTTCATATGACTACTTTTGGAGCTCATTTGGTGCAGCCGTTCAGGAGATATAAACAGAACAAGTGAGATGGTGCAGGCTGACTTCCCAAAAGCAGCTTGAGAAGTTTCCTTGCTTTTAGCCTCCTTGGGACACGTTTGACTCTGGTTTCTTTTCCCACCCTTTTAGCCAATTCAAAAAAGGATCTAGGGTTAAAATTCCAGGTTGTTAGGGTTACTTTAGGTTGGGGAAAATGGGCTCCCAAAACCGGACAAAATCTGACCCGGAAAACAGTTTTGGACAGTTTGGCTTTAACAAAGGGTTTGGATGGGCAAATGACATCCAAATGGGTTGAAACTTGATTTATTGGGCAGCTAACTCTCCAATCTTTCCAGACATACCAAAAGTTTGGCTTTAAAGCCTCAGGTCATCAGGTCACCAAGGTCAGAAAGTCGGGCCATGTGCGGGATGATCCCGGCAGAATGCAAGTGATCGTGTCTTGAGTGATTTCTAATCCTTGGAAAGCCTTTGTGACCTCTTGAGCTATAAGAACCCCTTGGGGCTGATCCCCATCATTTTTCCTCTCTTCTTCCTCTTATACTTGTACTTTTCCCACCATTCAAGCGCATGGCCTCGGAGCTTCTCGATAACCACTTTAAACTTCTCTTGCTCGTCAATATTCTAGCGAGTGAATACTTGTACTTTTTCCACCATTCAAGCGCATGGCCTCGGAGCTTCTTGATAACCACCTTAAACTTCTCTTGCTCGTCAATATTGTAGCGAGTGAAGACTTGATCCACTTTGAAATCCAGTAAGGGAAATCTTCTTTTTGGCCACGAAACTTTGGAGTTTCAAGGATGACATCTCCTTTTCAATCAAAGCAATCTCTTTTCTCAAGTTCCCAAGAGAAATCATGATGGATGAATGCTTAAGGGTTCTTTGTGGGTTCTGTGTTTAGGCTAGAAAAAGGCTGTTTTGGAGAAGAGGAGGGAGGGCACGGTCGTGCAAGGGGCACTGGGGAACCGTGCTATGCTTCGACTTGAGGAAATGCAGAAAAGTATAGTGGCACGGTCGTGCTGGGTGGCACGGTCAGGCCGTGCTATGCTTCGGCTGAAGAAAATGCAGAAAAGTAGAGTGGCACGGTCGTGCTTGGCGGCACGGGGGCACCGTGCTCCGTCTCGACTTGAAGATTCCTGGAAAAAGAATATGGCACGGTCGTGTGTTGTGGCACGGGGGCACCGTGCTGCTTCTCTGGTCTTCAAGACTTCGGATTGCCGGTTTGTGCCTCTTTTTTTTTTTTGTATTTTGGCTTTTTGGGATGTGTTTGGGTATGATGTGGGTCACTTAAAAGCCTTGGCTCTGATACCAATTGATGTAGATGTGGGGGGTAAGTGAACCAAATCAACTCAAACTCAAACTAAACAAGAATCAACCAAAGAAAAGTGAATATGGTGGAAGATAGTTTGAGATGGTTTGAAGAATAATAACAAAAAGAACAAGGATAAACAAGACCTTGTAATTAAGATAATCCTTCACGGAGCCACTCAATGACTTGATCTTGGGCTAATTCTCTTGTCTTAACCAAGGAATCACTCCAATTGGAAAAGGAAGAGAACCTAGAACACCACTTGAATGAGCCAAATTCAAGATATAGAACTAGGAATTTTGAGACACAATGAGAATCACTCTCAAAGGTGCTTGTATTACTTTGGAAATCTCTTACAATGCTGAATGATGAAATGCAACTACACAACCCACCTATTTATAGGCTAAACAAAGACAACCAAAAGACTTAAAAACTCCTAGTAATTAAAACTAGAAAATTGAAAAGACTTAGAAAAATAAAAAGACTCATCATAAAAGGGGTGGGGGAGGTTATAAGGAATATTCTAGGATTTCTTAGCTGATTACACCAATCTAGAAGGCTCCAAAACGTGCACAATGTCAGCCACACAATCACATGTAACCGAAAACTCTTCATATTCCCAGAATTAATCCTTGCAACTGCCTCAACTTCAACAGAGCATAACTTCCAGAATACTCGGCGAAATCACGCGTTCTTGGGCTTGATAGAAAGCCCTGGAAGTCTAGTTTTCAGAATGGGCTCATTTGCTCAATTTGGATAAGCGGTTTAAAAGTTATGGCCCAAACAATGCACCTATCTCAGACTGGACTGGATCAGCATAACGTATCTTTGAGTGATATTTTGCCCAATCAAATGATGTCCAAATTAAACAAACTTGGGCTTATTTGAAAGATGAAATCTTAAGCTTCAAAAGCACATGGGCCCTCAAGTTGTGGGTCCACTTGAGCTTGTCCAAAAGTGGTCACAAAAATCGGGTTCCGCAGGGATGAATTCGGCACCAAATTTCTAGCAAAGCTTAACCTCTTTTTGACCTCTCCATAGTGTCGCGAGTCTTTGAACTCACTTAAGAAGACCAAATAGGCACATTTCCATGCATGATCTTCTTTGACCCTTTTCTTCTTTGAAATTGGACTTGAATAAAAATGATGCATATGCAAATATGCATCAAAATGTGCCTATTTGGTCTTCTTAAGTGAGTTCAAAGACTCGCGACACTATGGAGAGGTCAAAAAGAGGTTAAACTTTGCTAGAAATTTGGTGCCGAATTCATCCCTGCGGACCCGATTTTTGTGACCACTTTTGGACAAGCTCACGTGGACCCACAACTTGAGGGCCCATGTGCTTTTGAAGTTTAAGATTTCAGCTTTCAAATAAGCCCAAGTTTGTTTAATTTGGACATCATTTGATTGGGCAAAATATCACTCAAAGATACGTTATGCTGATCCAGTCCAGCCTGAGATAGCTGCATTGTTTGGGCCATAACTTTTAAACCGCTTATCCAAATTGAGCAAATGAGCCCATTTTGGAAACTAGACTTCCCAGGATTTCTATCAAGCCCAAGAACGCGTGATTTGGCCTAGTATTCTGGAAGTTATGCTCTGTTGAAGTTGCGGCAGCTGCAAGGATTAATTCTGGGAATATGAAGAGTCTTCGGTTACATGTGATTGTGTGGCTGACATTGTGCACGTTTTGGAGCCTTCTAGATTGGTGTAATCAGCTAAGAAATCCTAGAATATTCCTTGTAACCTCCCCCACCCCTTTTATGATGTGTCTTTCCATTTATCTTAGTCTTTTCATTTTACTAGTTTTAATTGTTAGGAGTTATTTGAGTCCTTTTGTTGTCTTTTGCTGAGCCTATATAAAGGGGGGGCATGTGAGCATTGTAGATCAGATTTCTAAGGCATTTTCAAGAGTAATTCAAGCACCTTTGAGAGTGATTCTCATTTGTGTCCCAAAAATTCCTAGTTCTATATCTTGAATTTGGCTAATTCAAGTGGTGTTCTAGGTTCTCTTTCTTTTCTTTGGAGTGATTCCTCAGAAAAGTGAACGGAATTAGCCCAAGACCAAGGTGTGAGTGGCTCCGAAAGGATTATCTCATACTCGAAGTCTTGCACTATCCATCTCTATCCTATTGGTGATATTCTTCATCTTACCCATCTTTCTCTCTTTTCATTTTGCTTAGTTTGATTTGAGTTTGATTTGGATCACTTACCACCCACATATACATCAATTGGTATCAGAGCCACGGTTTTTAAGTGACCCACATCACACCCAAGTACATCCCAAAAAGCCAAAATACAAACAAAAAAAAAAAAGGCACAAACCGGCAAACCCAGTCTCGAAGACCAGAGAAGCAGCACGGTGCCCCCGTGTCACCCAGCACGACCGTGCCACTATACTTTTCTGCATTTCCTCAAGTCGAAGCATAGCACGGCCTGCCTGTGTCCCCTTGCACGACCGTGCCCTCCCTCCTCTTCTCCAAAACAGCCTTTTTCTAGCCTAAACACATAACCCACAAAGAACCCATAAGCATTCATCCGTCACGATTTCTCTTGGGAACTTGCGAAAAGAGATTGCTTTGATTGAAAAGGAGATGGTCATCCTTGAAACTCCAAAGTTTCTTGGCCAAAAAGACGATTTCCCTTACTGGATTTCCAAAGTGGATCAAGTTTTCACTCGCTACAATATTGACGAGCAAGAGAAGTTTAAGGTGGTTATCGAGAAGCTCCGAGGCCATGCGCTTGAATGGTGGGAAAAGTACAAGTATAAGAGGAAGAAGAGAGGAAAAAGTAAGATCAAAACGTGGGACAAGTTGAGAGGAAAATTAATCGATGCTTTTGCTCCAACCTCTTACTTACACAACCATCCTTTACTTTCCTTTGAGGTAAACAACTTTGATTCCTCTTCTAAAAACCTCTCTTTCAACAACGGAAGCTCAATTCCATCCCCTCAACCCACATTTTTAGCCCCTTCCACTCCACAAAGGAAGCAAACTCCACAAACAAGCCAAGCGCTTGCAGATCGACCTAACCCCGACCCTTTGAACCTTAGGAGGTGTTCTAAGTGTCAAGGCTTTAGTCACACACCTACGGGCTGCCCCAACAAGGAATTCATCACCATCGCCGAATGGGAAGTAGCCATGGAGGAAGAAAAGGGGGAGAACGATCAAGAGGAAAGCCTTGAAGAAGAAATTAAACTCAAGGTTGAAAAAGAAGAAATACTTCACTTAGAGAAGGTTTCTCACAAGCCAAACGAAATTGAAGAAGAGCATGCAAATATTCATTTCAATCCAAAGGAGCAAGACCATATCCTATCCTTTCCCCACAAAATCACATTAACCCCCATTCAACCTTCCCAAATCCTCAAACCACATAAAGCCTCACAAACTTATCTATTACTCACCTCTCTTTCCCCAACCGAATCTCACCTTAGTTTTCACCCTTCCCACAACCACTTTTATCAAACCTCTGTGCATATTGCTTTTCAAGTGCTGCCTTTTGACCTTATTCCATCTCCCAAACCCAAAGACAGTCCTCACTTGGATGTCTTTCTCATCCCCCTCCTCTATGCCACCCTACAAATGATGCCCTTTGGCCACTTCCTACAAGAGCTCCCATTTCATAAGCATGCCTCCCTTCATGAGAAGCTTGCCAATCCTTTGAGTTTGAGGACAAACTCAAAACAACCCGGGGAGTATGATGCATATTTCCATATGCATCATTTTTATTCAAGTCCAATTTCAAAGAAGAAAAGGGTCAAAGAAGATCATGCGTGGAAATGTGCCTATTTGGTCTTCTTAAGTGAGTTCAAAGACTCGCGACACTATGGAGAGGTCAAAAAGAGGTTAAGCTTTGCTAGAAATTTGGTGCCGAATTCATCCCTGCGGAACCCGATTTTTTGTGACCACTTTTGGACAAGCTCACGTGGACCCACAACTTGAGGGCCCATGTGCTTTTGAAGTTAAGATTTCAGCTTTCAAATAAGCCCAAGTTTGTTTAATTTGGACATCATTTGATTGGGCAAAATATCACTCAAAGATACGTTATGCTGATCCAGTCCAGTCTGAGATAGGTGCATTGTTTGGGCCATAACTTTTAAACCGCTTATCCAAATTGAGCAAATGAGCCCATTCTGGAAACTAGACTTCCAGGGATTTCTATCAAGCCCAAGAACGCGTGATTTGGCCGAGTATTCTGGAAGTTATGCTCTGTTGAAGTTGAGGCAGCTGCAAGGATTAATTCTGGGAATATGAAGAGTCTTCGGTTACATGTGATTGTGTGGCTGACATTGTGCACGTTTTGGAGCCTTCTAGATTGGTGTAATCAGCTAAGAAATCCTAGAATATTCCTTGTAACCTCCCCCACCCCTTTTATGATGTGTCTTTCCATTTATCTTAGTCTTTTCATTTTACTAGTTTTAATTGTTAGGAGTTATTTGAGTCCTTTTGTTGTCTTTTGCTGAGCCTATATAAAGGGGGGGCGTGTGAGCATTGTAGATCAGATTTCTAAGGCATTTTCAAGAGTAATTCAAGCACCTTTGAGAGTGATTCTCATTTGTGTCCCAAAAATTCCTAGTTCTATATCTTGAATTTGGCTAATTCAAGTGGTGTTCTAGGTTCTCTTTCTTTTCTTTGGAGTGATTCCTCAGAAGAGTGAAGGGAATTAGCCCAAGACCAAGGTGTGAGTGGCTCCGGAAGGATTATCTCATACTCGAAGTCTTGCACTATCCATCTCTATCCTGTTGGTGATATTCTTCATCTTACCCATCTTTCTCTCTTTTCATTTTGCTTAGTTTGATTTGAGTTTGATTTGGATCACTTACCACCCACATATACATCAGAGGAGGAGCATGCCAAGCATTTGCAACAAGTTTTGGAGATTCTTTCACAAGAACAACTTTATGGCAATTTGGAGAAATGCTTTTTCTTCACTCCTCAAGTGGTATTCTTGGGTTTCATTGTTTCCGCCCAAGGCCTCCAAGTTGATGAAAGCAAGATCAAGGCTATTCAAGAGTGGCCAACTCCTACATCCATCACTCAAGTAAGGAGTTTTCATGGCCTAGCCTCATTCTACCGGAGGTTCATTAGAAATTTCAGCACAATTATGGCTCCTATGACGGAGGTAATTAAAGGCAAAGAGTTTTCATGGAACGAGCAAGCACAACAAGCCTTTGAAGAGATCAAGAAGAAGCTCCCTAGTTCCCCCGTTCTAGCCTTGCCCGACTTTACCAAAGTCTTTGAAGTAGAGTGTGATGCATCCGGGGTAGGAATTGGAGCTGTCCTATCTCAAGAGAAGAGACCCATTGCCTTTTTCAGTGAGAAGCTCAACGATGCCAAGAAGAAGTACTCCACCTATGACAAGGAGTTTTATGCAATCATTAGAGCATTGGAGCATTGGCGTCATTACTTAGTTGGAGGTGAGTTCATCCTTCATTCCGACCATGAAGCTCTCAAATACATCCAAGGACAACACAAGCTCAACCCTAGACATGCTAAATGGGTAGAGTATTTTCAGTCCTTCCACTTCACTATCCAACATAAGGCGGGAACTCTCAACAAAGGAGCTGATGCATTATTAAGAAGGTACTTATTACTCTCTACTTTGAGTACTAAAGTACTTGGATTTGAAGTTGTTAAAGATTTGTACCCAAAAGATGATGATTTCAAGGACATTTTTGAGAAGTGCCTTAAACACCCCCATGGGTTCTTCCACTTAGAAGATGGGTTCCTATTCAAAGGTTCACGCCTTTGTATACCTCAATGTGGATTTCGTGAACTACTTATCAAAGAGCTACATGGAGGAGCCCTAGCTGGCCATTTTGGTGTCGAGAAGACTAGATCGATGTTGAAGGAACACTACTATTGGCCTAAGATGTCAAGAGATGTAGAGCATTTCATCAAAAGATGTTCTACTTGTCAAATGGCTAAGAGCCATTCTTTGCCCCAAGGATTGTATTCTCCACTCCCCATTCCTCAAGCCCCTTGGGAAGATATTAGCTTGGATTTTATCACGGGTTTGCCTAGAACCCAAAGGAACAAAGACTCCATTATGGTGGTTGTGGATCGATTCTCCAAGATGGCGCATTTCATCCCTTGCCACACCACTAATGATGCTACTCAAGTGGCTAATCTTTACTTCAAGGAGATTGTGAGACTACATGGCATTCCAAAGAGCATGGTATCGATCGTGACTCCAAGTTTCTTAGTCATTTTTGGCTAACTCTATGGCGCAAATTGGGTACTCAACTCAAGTTTAGCACTACTTGTCATCCCCAAATTGATGGACAAACTGAAGTCACCAATAGGACTTTGGGTACCTTACTTCGAGTCCTAGTGAAGAAGCATTTGAAGAATTGGGATGAGTTGCTACCACATGCCGAGTTTGCATTCAATCGAGTGCCTAGCAAGTCCACCCAACTCTCTCCATTTCAAGTTGTCTATGGCTACAATCCCAAGAGTCCCTTGGATCTTGTTCCCATTCCAACTCCCACAAAATTTAGTTGGGAAGCTGAAAAAAGAGCCAAGGAGATCCAAGATCTTCATACAAGAGTTAGAGATAACATTGCCAAGGCTAATAAAAGAGCCATGCAAAGTGCCAACAAGCATCACAAGGAGGTACATTTTCAGCCAGGAGATTTGGTATGGATTCACATGAGAAAGGAGCGTTTCCCTTCAAAGAGAAAATCTAAGTTGATGCCACGTTCCGATGGTCCATTTGAAATCCTTGAGAAGGTTGGGCCCAATGCATACAAGGTTGATCTACCTGGAGATTATGGAGTTTCGGCTACCTTCAATGTCTCCGATCTTAGCCCCTATTTCGATGATGAGCCCCTTCCTAGTTTGACGGCAAACTTTCACTTACCCGGGGGGAATGATGGAGACCATCATGAGAAGCCCAAGGACCATCAAGCTCAGCCCAAGGAGGACTCACTCAAGCTTCAAGAACTCAAAGAAGTTGCAAAACTTTACCGGAAATTGGCGTTCATGCCCGAAGAGGTAATGCCGCCTTCATCCCGAAATTTCCCAATTTTTTGTGTGCACTTTTGTCCTAACTAATGTGGCCCCACAACTTAAGGCTCCACATGGTTTTGAAGTTTAAGATCTCAGCTTTCAAACAAGCCCAATTATGTTTAATTTGGACGTCGTTTGGTTGGGCTAAATATTACTCAAAGAAGACATGTCCTGTTCCAGTCTAGTTCTGATATAAGTGTAATATTCGGGCCATAACTTTTTATCTACTTATCCAAATTGAGCAAATGAGCCCATTCGGGAAAATAGATTTCCAGGGCTTTCCAACAAGCCCAAAATCACCTTATTTGGACATGGGAGCTGAGAGAAATGCTCAGTTGAAGTGAAGGCTACTGCATGGAGTTAATGCTGGGCAAGTGAAGAGACATAGGTTACATGACATCACCTTGCTGACATCATGCACGACTTGGATGGATTTCTTCAGCTGATAGGAAGTCTAGAATGTTCATTGTAACCTCCCCCCATTCCTTTAAGTTGTGTCTTTTTATTTTTCCTAAGTCTTTTCAATTTTCTAGCTTTAAATTGCTAGGAGTTTGTGTCTTTTGCTTGTCTTGTTGTTGCCTATATATAGTGGGGGTGTGAAGTGTTTCTCAATTCAGAGTTGTAAGCTTTTCCAAGAGTAGTACAAACACCTTGAGAGTGATTCTCATTTGTGTCCAAAAAAAAAAATCCCTAGTTCTATATCTTGAATTTTGGCAAGTTCAAGTGGTGTTCTAGGTTCTCTTTTCTTTTCCAATTGGAGTGATTCCTTGGTGAAGACGAGAGGATTTGCCCAAGATCAAGTCCTTGAGTGGCTCCGCGAAGGATTATCTCAAGTGCAAGGTCTTGTTTATCCTTTGTTTTTTTTTATTATTATTTTCTTTCCATCTCAATCAACCTTCCATTTTCTCTTTACTTTGGTTCAATTCTTATTTGGGTTTATTTGAGTTTGATTTGGTTCACTTACCACCCACATATACACCACTATCCAAGTCAAAGAAAGGAGGAACAAGGTGTTTTGCCAAACCGGTCAGAATTGCACCTAATCTGCACGGTTTTTTCTTTTAGCTTGAAAACCCCACTTAAACTTTGTTTAACCTTAATTTCTTGGTTGGGAGGATTTAAACACATCCTAAACTTTCTTCCCATGGGTTAAACTAGAGTCAAACTCACTTTTGTCAAGGTTAAACCAAGCCCCAAAACCGGCCACAAAACTGTCCAAGAATCCGGTTCACAGTCCGGTTTTATTTTGCCCTCTCCGGTGGGTTTTCTTCACTTCAGCAGCTATGGCACGCCCCTCAAGACTGGGCACACATCCCAAAATCCCAATGATGAGCTGCAACCTTGAGAAGAACAACCAATGGGAGAGAAGCTGCCATGGAAGATGTTCCCTCTTTGTAATTGGCTAGCCGTAAAGTGCTTGTCCCCTTTTCGGCTGTCCAATGGCAAGAGAGGAGGTTTATCAGTTGCTTTGGCTTATGTTTAAGCTAATTATAATGTAAACATCATGTGTCTTGCTTTCCTTAATGTTAAAGGATGTAATTAAGCTAGCTCAAATTAGATAACAACCGGTTTTGCTCTTAATCGGGTATGCTTAGCTAATCAAGACCTTTCCTCCCTAGGAAGGAAAGGATTAGTAAGGTGCTTGCTTGCTTGTGTGCTTGCTTGACATGCTTACTAAAGGAATGCACGGCCATAGCAAGAAAGGCTAGCTTTTGTTGAATGAAAATCAGTTTGAAAGCTTGAAAACTTTCTCTCTCAAATTCTTGCTTGCTTATCCTTAATTAGGCCAATTAAGGTGGTGTTCAAGTCAAGTCTTAACCTTGATTAAGTGGTGATATCTGTATCTTAGTTAAGATTAAGGGCCCTAAACTCAAGATTGGTGGTCTTTCTGTATCCTTTCATTGAGTTTAGCCTATCCTATTCATGCTTGCCTTAACCGGGTTAAGAGAGGATTAAGGTAAGATTATTAGCTTAAGTTTATAAGTTAATAATCTTTTACTTTGAACCCCCCTCAAATCCTGATGTATATGAGAGTCCAAGTGACCAAATTCAAAGAATAAGGGTAGGATGTGGGGGTGATGAAGGAGCGAAGGTAAAGGTGAAGGGAGGATAAATCAAGACTTTGGTTTGAGATAATCCCACTTGGGAGCCACGCAAGCCTTAGTCTTGGGCTATTCTTTTTACCCAATCTAGGATATAGAAGATTCACCACCTAGGAGAGCAAAAAGAACCTAGAGCACCACTTAAGGTAGCCAACCTTAAGATATAGAACTAGGATTTCAAGCAAGCACACTAGAGAACACTCAAAGGCTTAGTATTACTTTGAAATTGGAGTACAAGCTGATGATCCCTCAACCCACACACCTAGCCCCTTTTATAGTAGAGAACAACACAAATGAAAGGGCATAAGTTACAAGAAATAAACATAGGGCACACCAAAGGACACATTAATGTGTCGGTTACAAATAATCAAGGGGAAGGGGAAAAGATGAGTTCCTTGAGATGCCACAACTCCTTGGCTGCATAAATTACATTAACCCCCTGGTATAAGAAGGGTCTCACGTCCAAATGCAGCTGAAAAGGTTCATGAACCGAATGGGAACACCAAACATCCTCCTCCTTTAATGCACTCACACCCTTGCAGCAGCTCTAACTTTGGACGGCCATATGTCGCGATTTACTAGGCCAAATTGTGTGATTTTGGGCTTGTTGGAAAGCCCTGGATGTGTCGTTTCCAGGAAGCACAAGTTTTCCCAATTTAGACCAGCCGTTTGAAAGTTATGGCCCAAACAATGAAGACTGCTTAGACTAGCCTGTGCCTGGACATTGGGCCTTTGAGGTCTCTTGTTGCCCAACCAAATGAGATCCAATTTAAGCATGGTTGGACTTATTAGAAAGCTAACATCTTAGGCTAAAATATTATGTGGGCCCTCAAGCCGTGGGTCCACCAAATCTTGCACAAAACAAGTAACAAAGACCGGGTTATGATTGAATGAATCCGGTGCCAACTCGCCGGGCATTGCCATGATTGTTCTGCAAAGTTTAGCCACTTCCTTGACCCCCTTGAGCTTAGTAGGGTCTCCCTTGAGCTGAGAAAGGAGCGTAGGAGAGTGGGCTTGGTGGTCTCCATCAGATCTCCATTTGGAAAACCCATTTAGAAAAGGCACTTTGAAGTTCAAATAAAACTCCATAAAGTGTCTTTTGTCATGAAATTCAAATATTGGAACCAAAGAAGGGCCTTGCCATGCATGAATTTGTATGGAGCTTACCTCCCATGAAGTTGAGTTGAAAGAATGAAAATGATACCCTTGAAAATATACATCAATCCCTCTTTCTTCGAAAAGAATTGTCCTCAATTCTTGTTGTGAATGAGGGCATTCTTCTTGACTCAAGAGTTCCTCAATTCCTTCAACAACCCCACATAGCTCCAAATCGGACACTTGGAGTTCTTCAATTTCAAGCTCATCAAATCTTAGAGGTAGGTCACAATTCACCTCATGGTTTTCATGCCATCTTTCTTTAAAGATCAAGGGTTCTCCATGTTTGCCTTCCTTATCTATCCCTCTTGGTTGTCTCTCACTTGTGTTTCCTATTTGTCCCCTCATGGTTATAAGTTCGTCTAGTTCAGGTTCTAATTGTGGGGGTAATGGAACAATGAAATTATCATAACAAGGATCAAAGTGAGCAACACATGCTATTCCCTTATCTAAATGGTGATCTAGCACAAGTAGCGAAGGACATGAATAGTCTTCTTGTCCCTCAAGTTCAAAGGTCTCATCATCACCATAGTCATCAAAAACAGGAGGTAGGTCAACGAGGCTTGAAGCTTTTTCTCCAAGGATCTCTTCATCTTTGTTGGAGTTAAGTTTCTCCAAATAAAAGAAGGAAGCAGAGATAGAGTTACAAGCACTCATTGGACTTCCCTTGTTGAAATGGAGGTTTTTAGAAGAGGAATTAAAGTCGTTTACCTCAAAGGAAAGAAAAGGATGCTTGTGTAAGTAAGAGGTTGGAGCGAAAGTATCCATTAATTTACCTCTTAACTTAACCCATGTTGTGATCTTACTTTTCCCTCTCTTCTTCCTCTTATACTTGTACTTTTCCCACCATTCAAGCACATGGCCTCGGAGCTTCTTGATAGCCACCTTAAACTTCTCTTGCTCGTCAATATTGTAGCGAGTGAAGACTTGATCCACTTTGGAAATCCAGTAAGGGAAATCTTCTTTTGGCCACGAAACTTTGGAGTTTCAAGGATGACCATCTCCTTTTCAATCAAAGCAATCTCTTTTCGCAAGTTCCCAAGAGAAATCATGATGGATGAATGCTTAAGGGTTCTTTGTGGGTTATGTGTTTAGGCTAGAAAAAGGCTGTTTTGGAGAAGAGGAGCGAGGGCACGGTCGTGCAGCTAGGCACTGGGGAGCCGTGCTTGAATGCTGCCTTGCAGAATGCAGGAAAACAAGGGTGGCACGGTCGTGCTTGGGAGCACGGGGTGGACGTGCCAACTTTCTGCCTGCGGATGCTCGGATTTTGCACGGTTTTGCTGGTTTGAGTTGTTTTTGTGTTTTTGTTTGGGAAATGTGTTTGGGCTGCAAACTTGGTCAAATGGCAACCTTAGCTCTGATACCAAATGATGCATATGAGAGTCCAAGTGACCAAATTCAATAAGGGTAGGAAGTGGGGATGATGAAGGAGCGAAGGTAAAGGTGAAGGGAGGATAAATCAAGACTTTGGTTTGAGATAATCCCACTTGGGAGCCACGCAACCCTTAGTCTTGGGCTATTCATTTTACCCAATCTAGGATATAGAAGATTCACCACCTAGGAGAGCAAAACGAACCTAGAGCACCACTTAAGGTAGCCAACCTTAAGATATAGAACTAGGATTTCAAGCAAGCACACTAGAGAACACTCAAAGGCTTAGTATTACTTTGAAATTGGAGTACAAGCTGATGATCCCTCAACCCACACGCCTAGCCCCTTTTATAGTAGAGAACAACACAAATGAAAGGGCATAAGTTACAAGAAATAAACATAGGGCACACCAAAGGACACATTAATGTGTCGGTTACAAATAATCAAGGGGAAGGGGAAAAGATGAGTTCCTTGAGATGCCACAACTCCTTGGCTGCATAAATTACATTAACCCCCTGGTATAAGAAGGGTCTCACGTCCAAATGCAGCTGAAAAGGTTCATGAACCGAATGGGAACACCAAACATCCTCCTTCTTTAATGCACTCACACTCTTGCGGCAGCTCTGACTTTGGACAGCCATATCTCGCGATTTATTGGGCCAAATTGCGTGATTTTGGGCTTGTTGGAAAGCCCTGGATGTGTAGTGTCCCGGAAGCACAAGTTTGCCCAATTTGGACCAGCCGTTTGAAAGTTATGGCCCAGACAATGAAAACTGCTCAGACTGGCCTGTGCCTGGACATTGGGCCTTTGAGGTCTCTTGTTGCCCAACCAAATGAGATCCAATTTTGGCATGGTTGGACTTATTAGAAAGCTAACATCTTAGGCTAAAATATTATGTGGGCCCTCAAGCCGTGGGTCCACCAAATCTTGCACAAAATAAGTAACAAAGACCGGGTTATGATTGAATGAATCCGGCGCCAACTCGCCGGGCAATGCCATGATTGTTCTGCAAAGTTTAGCCACTTCCTTGACCCCCTTGAGCTTAGTAGGGTCTTCCTTGAGCTGAGAAAGGAGCGTAAGAGAGTGGGCTTGGTGGTCTCCATCAGATCCCCATTTGGAAAACCCGTTTGGAAAAGGCACTTTGAAGTTCAAATAAAACTCCATAAAGTGTCTTTTGTCATGAAATTCAAATATTAGGGCCAAAGAAGGGCCTTGCCATGCATGAATTTGTATGGAGCTTACCTCCCATGAAGTTGAGTTGAAAGAATGAAAATGATACCCTTGAAAATATACATCAAATCCCCTCACTCCCTCATCCTTCATACCCTTCCTTCCATCCCATTCCACGGCCTAAAACATCCAAAAAGCCTAGCAAACACATCCATCACCAAGAACATACAACCGGGCTCAAGTGAGCTAATTTCAGTTTCCACAACCAGAAAAGTGGCACGGCCTACCCGTGCTCCTAGGCACGACCATGCCACCTTGACCCGACTCAAACCTTTGTGTTTTTGATCTCTTTTGATGTGTGTTATCTTGGGATTCTTCCTCTCTTGAGACATACATCACTACAACAAAACCAGTGATGCTATGCACATTGTCGAGCTGTATTTCAAGGAGGGAACTAGACTGCATGGTATCCCTAAGTCCATTGTTTCAGATAGGGATACAAAATTCTTGAGTCATTTTTTGATTACTCTGTGGAAGAAGCTTGGTACCAAATTGCTATTTAGCACCACTTGTCACCTCCAGACTGATGGCCAAATAGAGGTAACAGATCGAACCTTAAGCACTCTCCTAAGAGCTTTGATTAAACCTCATGCTAAAGCTTGGGATTTACTCTTGCCATATGCTGAGTTTGCATACAACAAGGCCCCCAGCAAGGCTACTATTCTTTCACCATTTAAGGTGGTGTATGGGATTGATCCTCTTAGTCCCAAGGATCTTACCCCACGGCCTCAAGACCAGAAACCACATGTTGATGTAGCAGCAAGGGTAAAGGAGATTCAGAAACTTCATAAGTTAGTAAAGGCAGGAATTAAAAAGACTAATGCAGCCTGTGAAGCCCAAGCCAACAAGCATAGGAGAAAGATTGTATTTCAACCTGGAGACTTAGTATGGATCCACTTGAGGAAGGAAAGATTTCCTTCTAAAAGGAAGAACAAGCTCATGCCATGAGCTGAAAGTCCATTTGAAGTCTTGGAGAGGATTAATGACAATGCTTATAAGGTTGATTTACCGAGTGCGCATGAAGTTTCAGCCACATTTAATGTGACAGATTTGAGCCCCTTCTATCCTGACACTTCCCCACCAGATTTGAGGATCAAATCTTTTCAACAAGGGGAGGATGATAAAATCCTACCTAGCCAAGAAGATGGCTCACATTTTGTTAGAAGATCAAACTATAGCAAATGGGCTCAACGGCCAAAAAATGCCCGATTTTGTGCACCTCATTTCTTAAGCTACATTGTGGCTTAAGTCTAATATTTTTACATTTTTGGAATCCTCATGATGTTAACTTTCAGGTTCAAGCATTGATTTTAAATCATGCATGCAAGAGGATGGGAGATCAAGGCCATTTTCCCAACCGGCTAGTTTGGACTCCAAACTACACGGTTAAATGTTTAAGCCAAATTACCCTACTTAAACATGTCATAACCTTGATTTCTTTGCAGGGGAGTTTGTATACACCCCAAGGTTTCCTTCCATGGCTTTAAATCCAAATCATGATCACTGTTGCTAAGGGAAAACCAGGACAGAAGACTGGGTTGCAAACTGCCAGTGAACCTGATTTGCTACTGCCTGTTTATTTTTGCCTTCAACCATGGGTTTCCTTCACTTTAGCTGATTTGGCATGCACCCCTAGGCATCCAGAAGACTGATGATGAGCTGCAAAAGGGAACATCCTTGAAAAGAGCAACCAATTAGAGAGGACCTGTAAATAAAGATGTCCCCTTGCTTCTTATTAGCCAGCCAAAAAGGGACACTTACTTTACGGCTAAGCACTTGGTCTTTTGGTTGAGTTTCTAGTTGATTAAGCTTAAGGATGAGTTAATTATGTTGTAATGATCATTTGTCCTGCTTTCCTTAATGCTTTGAATGTAATTAAGCTAGCTTAAACTTGTGTAGACAACCGGTTAGTTCTAACCGGGTACTTAGCATAGTTAACACCTTTCCCTCTTAGGAAGGAAAGGCCTAAGGTGGTTGCTACCTTGGTTGTATGCTTGCTAGGTGTGTAAATAAAGGGGAAACACGGCCTTTGGCCGATCATAACTTACTTTGAATGAGAAATTCAGTTTGAGAGCAAACAAGCTTTCGGCTTCCACAAAACTCAGCTTGCTTATCCTTAGCTAGGCCGGTTAAGGTGGTGATCAAGCCTAGTCCTAACCTTAATTAAGTGATGATTTCTGTATCTTGATCAAGCTTAGGGGCCCTAACCTTAGTTTTGGTGGTGATTCGGTATCCAAAATCCAAGATTAGCTCTATCCCATTCTTCTATTTCAGTCACGGGTTCCTTGAATTCAAGTGAGTCCGAACTGTTCCATTGTTTCTTTTTGGTTATTAACTCATTTCCCTTGAGCTTTACATCATATTTGGTATCAGAGCTGAGTTTCTCTTTGCCCTAGTAATCAATCCATGCATCCAGAAATAATTTCTTCCCTGTTTATCAAACATAAACCAGATTCTATTCTTCACTTAAACCGGTTACACCATGAGTGCTAGTTTAAGTCTAGAAGAGAAGCTTGATGCTATTTTGAAGAGTAATCATGAAATTACTTCTTCTAATCAGGAGTTGAAGAGTTCAAATCAAGATCTAAAAGCCCAGAATGAGTATTTATGAAAGCAGTTAGGCACTTTTCTTAAACAGAAGTAGAAGATGAATGAAGAACCGGTCTATTCTGACCCACGGAAGCAAGGGCAAGTCTTCAGCCATACCCTTGATTCTTCTAGTGATGAAGAACCATTGAGGATGCCATGGCCAAAACCCAGAATGCAACTTAGCTTTAATGATTTTAGAGTTGAGATTCCAGAATACGAAGGCAAGCTCGGTCCAGAAGAATTCTTGGACTGGTTACACACGGTGGAGAGAGTATTTGAGTACAAAGACGTTCCAGAAGATAGAAAAGTCAAGTTGGTGGCCTTGAGACTACATAAGTATGCTTCTTTATGGTAGACCAATCTTTGTGCTAAAAGAGTTGGGGAACGTAAAGCTAAAATCAGAACTTGGGAAAAGATGAAAACCAAGTTAAAGGCTAGATTTCTTCCACCCACATATGTTTAAGATTGTTATTCTCAACTTCATAATCTGAACCAAGGCAATCTAAGTGTTGAAGAATACACTAGGGAATTCGAAAAGCTTGTGATTAAATGTGATCTCCAAGAACCAGAAGAACAAATCATAGTTAGATACTTGGGAGGACTTGATCCTAGGTATTCTAATGTTGTTGAATTACAAGCTTATACCACCTTTGACGAGGTTTGGATGCCAGCTCACAAGATTAAACAACAAAAGTAAGGTAAGCAAGCTTTTAAGCCTCCAAATCAGAAAGTCCCAAATCGGAACCAACCTCTTAACAAGGGGAGTCCCCACCTAGTTTTTAAGCCTCAAACCCCTTTCCCTTTTAATCCACAAAGAACCCAAGCACCACAAAAGGCTCCAGCACTCCCAATTCGACCTAACCCCAATCCTATGAGCACTAGAAGATGTTTCAAGTGCCAAGGATTAGGCCACATTGCCTCGGAGTGTCCTAACCGCAAGGTGATCACTCTGGCCGAGTGGAGATGATGTACCCATGGGAGGCAATGAGAGTGAGCAAGGTCAAAGGCAATCCACCCCCAAGGAAGTCCAAGAAGCCACCCAAGTCATGAGGAAACTCATAGAAGATCAAGGCCATTGCCCAACAATTCTGGTCAGCAAGTGCTGCAACTTGGTGACCTTAATCACCTAGGATAAAGGTAGTTTAGGCCCGTTTTGTTGCCTTGGGTTTTAAGTTTAGGAAGTTAGCTTTCCAATAAAGCAAATTTCAAGTCATTTGGACTTCATTTGCCCATCCAACTCAGCCCTTGAAAGTCAAGCTATGCAAACTGTCCAGAACAACCATTTCAGTACCCGGTTTTGAAGCTCCATTTTCTCTATCATTAGATGAACTTTGGAACTATCAAATCCACTTTTTGAAAACCTTTTGGAGTGTACTGAAAGGCCAGCAAAAGAGTTTGAAGTCAAATCCTTGGTTGGCGTTTCAAAAGCATGCAAGTTCCCAAGAGATGCAGTCTGATGGCAGCAGATATATCCTTGCCTTTTTCAGGAGTAACTTTCAAACGGCTGGGCGTTTAAAGCTTCAAGAGGCCTTTCTGGAAACTAGAATTCCAGAGCTTTCTCCCAGCTTTTGAATCAACCCATTTGGAAAAGTATTTTGGAAGTTATGCTCATTTGAAGTTGGTGCTGCAGTTCTGAAAAGCACTGGCAGCTTTTACTTTTGCTTTTGTACTTGTTGCTTTTTGGTCCCCCTTCCCCTTGTCCTTTTGGCCGGTTGTTTGGCCTTGGTTTTCATGGGTTTTTTGCTGATTGTTAAGGCTTATAAATATGGGAAGAACCTCAGCATGCAAGGCAACTTTGAATGAATACCATTTGGGTTGAGTTTAAACTCCCTTGTTTCTCTCTCTACTCTTGCTTATCACTAGCCTAGCTCCCTAGTGTGGTGTTCAAGAGTCCTTAAAGATCAATTGAGTGATGATATCTTACCTCACTTGATCCTTAAGGAGAGCTCTAAGTGAACTTGGTGGTGATATCTTATCAAGTAAGCTTAGTTTATCTTCTTGTTCCATTGTTGCTTGCACACCCTTCTTCTTTTCACTTCCCTTTGCTTCACTACTTGAGATTCCTTCTTTGATCTTCATTTCAAGGTCTTAGAAGTGCATCAAGTGGTATCAGAGCTATTGGCTACTCTCCTCAGCCATAGCTTCCAACCCCAAACACATACCATTAACTCAAACACAAAAATCAGCCCAAAGCATCACCATCCGTAACTTGCACCCACGCTCGGCAGCAAAGCAGCACGGCCACACCGTGCTGAAGAGCACGACCGTGCCACTGTCCAACCTCACCATTTTAGTACAGCAAGTCAGCACGGCCTGCCCGTGCCCTTGAGCACGACCATGCCCTACCCAACCGTGCTAAAACACACAATTCCTCCCACAAAGAACCCTTGCATTTAATCCACAATGCCTTCATTGAGGAACTTCTGGAAAGAGCTAGCCTTGATTGACATTGAGTTGATTAGCCTAAAAATCCCAAGATTTTATGGCCAAAATGATGAGTTTACATTTGGTTTTCTAAGGTAGAGCAAGCCTTTGATTGTCGCAACCTTAGTGACCAAGAGAAGTTCAAGGTGGTTATTTCAAAATTGAGAGGTTGTGCACTTCGATGGTGGAAGAATTACAAGTTTAAGAGAATGAAGAAAGGAAAAGAGAAGGTGAGAACTTGGAAGAAGTTGAGGGGTAAGTTGATGGGTGCCTTTTGCCCACCCACTTACACGCTCAAACATGTTTCTCTACTTCCTAAGAAGAATGGCCCAAGGCCCTCATGTGTGGACATCCTTTTCAACAAGGGGAGTCCCAAGAGTCATCACACTTCTAGCCTTCCTACCTTGCTCCCCTTGAAGGAAATTGTCCTCTACGAAGATGAAGAAGTACACGAAGAGGAGGAAGATTCAAATCGGTTTGATCTACCTCCTTGATGGAGGTCCATCCCCAAAGTCTAATAATGTTTCAATGATCCAGAATAATCAAGAAATCAAGTCCAAGGTCACGGCCATAAGTCACTTGATGGAGAAAACACAAGGTGATGCACCCGGGTTCTCATCCAGATTTTCACCCGGTTTTTGTTATCTAATTACACAGGATTAAGGCACGTTTTGGTGCTCGTTTTTTTGGGGAATTTTCAAGCTCAAGATCTTAGCTTTTAAGTCCAATTGGTTTCATATTATTTGGAGTTCAATTGGTTGCTTAAAACAGCTCATCTTTTGACCCTATCCGGATTGCACTACAAACTGCACGGTTTTGGAATTCTGGTTTGTTCAGGGGGCAAATGAAGTCCAATTGCTGCGATTCAAGTTGGAGGGTAAACTAGACATCTTGAGGTTTCCATCCATGCAAGAAACGTAGCAATTAGTCAGCATTTGATGTGTCAAACATGCATGACAATCTGAGGCAGAAACTGGCTGATTGACACCCGGTTGCTTAGCCTAGTAGTTTTCCTC
The DNA here is from genome assembly GCA_029747015.1 of Carnegiea gigantea. Taxonomy (NCBI): domain Eukaryota; kingdom Viridiplantae; phylum Streptophyta; class Magnoliopsida; order Caryophyllales; family Cactaceae; genus Carnegiea; species Carnegiea gigantea. Next base: position 22,750 of record JAKOGI010004068.1, read on the forward strand.
CTTCAAGGGGTTTGCTTAAGGTGTAAGCTTGCCTACCAGGTCAAATTGAGCTGCTTGGTAAGCTGCCATCCAGCCACCCATGAGAGAGACACGTGGAGCACACGGCCACTCAAGCATGACATGGCAACCATGCATTCTTCAGCTCTTTTGAGGTGGCCAGCCGTGTAACCTTACCTTCCTAGCTGGGAAATTGAGTCATTGACATTCCTTAATGATGTATATGTGGGTGGTAAGTGAACCAAATCAAACTCAAATAAACCCAAATAAGAATTGAACCAGAGTAAAGAGAAAATGGAAGGTTGATTGAGATGGAATGAAAATAATAACAAAAAGAACAAAGGATAAGCAAGACCTTGCACTTGAGATAATCCTTCGCGGAGCCACTCAAGGACTTGATCTTGGGCAAATCCTCTCGTCTTCACCAAGGAATCACTCCAATTGAAAAAGAAAAGAGAACCTAGAACACCACTTGAACTTGCCAAAATTCAAGATATAGAACTAGGGATTTTTTTTGGACACAAATGAGAATCACTCTCAAGGTGTTTGGACTACTCTTGGAAAAGCTTACAACTCTGAATTCAAATGCAACTACATAACCCACCTATTTATAGGCTAAACAAAGATAACCAAAAGACTTAAAAACTCCTAGCAATTAAAACTAGAAAATTGAAAAGGCTTGGAAAATAGAAAAGACTCAATGTAAAAGGGTGGGGGAGATTACAAAGAATATTCTAGGCTTCCAATCAGCTGAAGACATCCATCTAGAACACTCCAAGTCGTGCATGATGTCATCCACATGATGTCATGTAACCAAAGTCTCTTCATTTGCCCAGCATTTAATCCTTGCAGCAGCCTCCACTTCAACTGAGCATAACTCTCAGCACACACATCCAAAGCAGGTGATTCTGGGCTTGTCGGAAAGCCCTGGAAATCTATTTTCCAGAATGGGCTCATTTGCTCAAGTTGGATAAGTAGATCAAAAGTTATGGTCCGCACATTACACCTATATCAAAACTAGACTGGAGTAGTATAACTTCCCTTTGAGTGCTACTTTGCCCAATCAAATCACGTCCAAATTAAATAAAATTGGGCTTATTTTAAAGCTGACATCTTAAGCTTCAAAACCATGTGGCCCCTCAAGTTGTGGGTCCACTTGAGCTAGTCCAAAAATGAGCACAAAAAAAATTACCTTCTGACGGGATGAATCGGGCACCAATTCTTCCGGAAGGAATATGAGTCTTATCCAGATTTTCGCCACTTGCTTGAGTTCTTCATGGTGTCTAAAGTCCTTGAACTCACATAATAAGAGAAAATATGAGAGTTCCCATGCACGCTCTTGTTTGACACTTTTCTTCTTGGAAGTTGACCTTAAATAAAAATGATGCATATGGGAATATGCATCACTTAATGCATAGGAAAGAGCTTAGGAGGATAAAATAGTGCTTTGCCTTTCTGGAAACTAGACTTCCAGAGCTTTCTCCCAGCTTTTGAATCAACCTATTTGGAAAAGTATTTTGGAAGTTATGCTCATTTGAAGTTGGTGCTGCAGTTCTGAAAAGCACTGGCAGCTTTTACTTTTGCTTTTGTACTTGTTGCTTTTTGGTCCCCCCTTCCCCTTGTCCTTTTGGCCGGTTGTTTGGCCTTGGTTTTCATGGGTTTTTTGCTGATTGTTAAGGCTTATAAATATGGGATGAACCTTAGCATGTAAGGCAACTTTGAATGAATACATTTGGGTTGAGTTTAAACTCCCTTGTTTCTCTCTCTACTCTTGCTTATCACTAGCCTAGCTCCCTAGTGTGGTGTTCAAGGGTCCTTAAAGATCATTTGAGTGGTGATATCTTATCTCACTTGATCCTTAAGGAGAGCTCTAAGTGAACTTGGTGGTGATATCTTATCCAAGTAAGCTTGGTTTATCTCTTCATCCCATTGTTGTTTGCAAACCCATCTTCTTTTCACTTCCATTTGCTTCACTACTTGAGATCCCTTCTTTGATCTTCATTTCAAGGTCTTAGAAGTGCATCAAGTGGTATCAGAGCTATTGGCTACTCTCCTCGGCCACAGCTTCCAACCCCAAACACATACCATTAACTCAAACACAAAAATCAGCCCAAAGCATCACCATCCGTAACTTGCACCCACGCTCGGCAGCAAAGCAGCACGGCCACACTGATGTAAAGGTCAATGGGTATGAATACACTCACCAACCTCACACCAAAGAAGACCAAAACTCAAGAATGCTCACGGACTGAAGTGGCACGGCCGTGCTAGGAGGCACGGGTACACCGTGCTATATTGCTGCCCCAAAAACTAGAATTGCTTAGTTTTACGCGGTTTGAGAGCTTTTTGACGAAGTGGACATGGCGGAAATGGATGTGAATGATAGTAGAAAGAGTGGAGTAATGAGGGGAAATGATGAACATGATTAGTGGAAGTGATTACCTTGAACAATCAAACAAGCAACTTCACTAATGAACCGTGTGGGATGAACTGGGATGAGATAAGACTAAACCCTTGGATTGGATACAGAAATCACCACCAACCTTTGAGTTTAGGGCCCTTAATCTTGACTAAGATACAGAATCACCACTTAATCAAGGTTAAGACTCACTTGAACACCACTTAGTTTGGCCTAAACTAAGATAAGCAAGCAAGAGTTTTGGAGATAAAGCCTCAAATGCTCTCTACGGTTTTCATTCAACAAAAACTGAAGTGTTTTTCCATATGGCCGTGACTTGCCTTTTGTTACTTGCCTTATAACATTTCCTAATCAGCAAGCAAGCTAGCAAGCCCCTCACTTTACCCTCCTAGGGAGGAAAGGTGTTAATTAGCTCTAATTGCCACGGTTAGAGCTAATCGGTTACAAGCATGCTTAAGGCTAATCAAAATACACTTAAACCATCAAAGAAAGCAAGACAAATGAATATTACAACATAATTAACTTGTCCTTAAACTCAATCAGCTTCAAAGGCAGCAAAAGGACCATGTGCTCAGCTGAAAAGTGGTTTCCTCTTTACGGCTAGCCAATAGCAAGCAAGGAACATCTTCCCTTGTCTCTCCCTTCTCATTGGCCGTTCTTTTCAAGGTTGCAGCTGATGATTGTCACCTTGGGGTGTGTGCCCAGCCTTGGAAGACGTGCCAACTCAGTTGAAGAGGAGGAAACCCACCAGTGGAGGTAAAATAAAACCGTGACACCAAACCGGGTTCAAGGCCAGTTTTGTACCCGGTTTTCAGACCAAGTTTAACCAAAGCAAAAGTGGGTATGATCTGGATTTTAACCGTGGGCGGGAAAGTTCAAGGTGTGTAGAAACCCCCCCAATCAAGAAATTAAGGTTAAACAAGGTTTAAGTAGGGTAATCACACCTAAACTTTCAACCGCGCAGAATTGGACCAAATCTGGCCGGTTAGGGAAATGCCTTTGGTCCTCCATCCCCTTGCGGCATGATTTGAAATCAATGCTTGGACTTGAAAGCTAACATCCTGAGGATTCCAAAAATGCAAAAATATTGGCCTTAAGCCACAATGTAGCTTAAGAAATCAGATGCACAAAATCGGGCTTATGCTGGCCGGTTATCACGTTTGTGCTAGTTCCAACTTCTTGCCAAAGGTGAGCCATCTTCTTGGTTTGGGACCTTGTTCTTGGACGATTTGGACTTGTTACATCTTGATCAATGATGGAGGGTTGCAAAGAGAAAGATCAACTCACAACTTGCTTTAAAGTAAAACACGAAAATGAAGGAGGATAAGCTGAAAATGGAGAGGAGAAACCAAGAGTTTGGATAGTCAAGTGACCTTACAAGGGATAATCCGAGGAGCCACCCTTGGAGAACACTTGGGCAATCTCTTTGTATCAACTAGTTACAGAATTTAATCACCTTCTATGATGGAAGGTTGTAAGGGAGAAGAACCACTCACAACTTACTTCAAAGTGGATTGCTTGACACAAGGAGAAGGAAAACCACAACGGATAGGAAAATTAAGAGTTTGGGATAATCAAGTGGCCTTTCAAGGGATAATCCTAGGAGCCACCCTTGGAGAACACTTGGGCAATCTCTTTATATCAACTAGTTACAGAATTTAATCACCTTCTAGTTGAGAGAAAGATACCTAGAGACCCACTTGAGTTGCCAAGCTCAAGACACAACACTAGGAATTTTGTGGAGAGAGTTTGAGAACTCACAATTGCATTTCATTCAAGTTGTGTTACAAAATGAGGGCCAAGCTGGTTTTTATGCTTGATGGCCGAACCCCCCTCCCCTTCTAAGCAGCAAAATCAATAGCTAAGTACATTTGGGGAAGAGTTACACATCTGATCAACCAATGCTAGCTAAACACCTCACTACCTAGCTTAATCTACCTCATTAGGGGTTATAATGCCTCCCAAATGAGGTGTCAAGCTTACAATGATCCTAAAATGCAGCAAAAGCAATCAACTCAGCAAGTGGATGAAGCAAAACCCAAGAAATCAGCCCACTTGTACTGGCTAGGAAGAAACCGGTTAAAGGGGTGTTTTGCTTGTCCTTTTGGCTGGGTAAAACCAACACAAGGGGGTGCTTTGATGGGATTTGAACCCTTGACATGATAAATATTTATATCCCCTTTCATACTGCAAAAGTTGACAAAAGTTGGAGTTGAGGAAGTCAACCAACTAGGGCCTTATTTCGGACTGTGCTGGATTGCGCCCTGCAGTGCGCTGTCTCAGGTTTTGGCTTGGTTGACTGACCAAATGGACTCCAAATGCTTTGCAAAAGGTCTGTTGGAAAGCTAAGATCTTAAGCTTTAAGGGGGTGGTGCGTGCAGGAAATTTCCCCTTCTACATTTTGCTCCAACAGAGAAACAAAACCGGGTCAGAAACGGTATGAACTGGGCAGTTCACTTTCTTCTTTGTGCATACATTTTCTGACTATGACATGAACTCCTTTGGCCTTCTTGGACTCCCTAGCGGGGGATGGATCATTGGCAATGGCTTTTGAAGGTTTGGTGGGATGGTCTCCATCATTCTAGTTGAGAGAAAGAGACCTAGAGACCCACTTCAGTTGCCAAGCTCAAGATATAACACTAGGAATTTTGTGGAGAGAGTTTAAGAACTCACAAGCTCATACATTCAAAGTTGGTTACAAAATGAGGGCCCAGCTGGTTTTTATGCTTGATGGCCGAGTTCCCCTCCCCTTCCAAGCAGCAAAATCAAGCCAAGTACATTTGGGAGAGGGAAACACATTACATCCATCACTCATCTAGCTTAACACCTCACCACTAGCTTAATCTACTTCATTAGGGGCCATGATGCCTCCCAAATGATGTGTCAAGCTTACAAAGGTCCTTAAATGCAGCAAAAACAATCAACTCAGCAAGTGGATGAAGCAACACCCAAGAAATCAGCCCACTTGTACCGGCTAGGAAGAAACCGGTTAAAGGGGTGTTTCACTTGTCCTTTTGGCTGGGTAAAACCAATACAAGGGGGTGCTTTGGGTGGGGTTTGAACCCATGATCTGATAAATATTTATGCCCCCTTCCATGCTGCAAAATTTCAGAAAGAGTGGACTTAAGTTGGTGGTCCAGTTTCTTCCTTAATTAGGATGCTGCTGTTTTGGCGCCCAGCCTGCACACTTGGAAAGATCTTGCTGATTGACTAACCAAATGACCTCCAAATCCTTTGCAACTTGTTTTATTGGATTCCTAACATCTTAAACTTAAAGAGAGGGGGCAAGGCAGTCATTCATCCCCTCACCTTCAAGCCCCAAAAGATGCACAAAACTGGGCCAATTTTCGGTTGAATCTGCCCAGGTTCTGTCCGAATGCTCTATGATTTCCTTGACCAAGGCATGGATGTTCTTGACTTCCTTGGGGCTTGAGGGGGTGTGTGGAATTGCTGGCTGTGCATTTGGAGTTTGATCATGATGGTCCCCATCATTCCCCCCAGCTTGAATGGAGTTTGACCTCAAACTCGGCAACTCTTCTTCTTCATCATAGTATGGGCTTAAATCAGCCACATTGAAGGTGGCGGACACCCCATAGTCTCCAGGGAGGTCTATCTTGTAGGCATTTGGGCCAATTTTCTCAAGGACTTCAAATGGCCCATCCGATCTTGGTAATAACTTGGATTTCCGCTTGCTTGGGAATCTTTCTTTCCTTAAATGGACACATACTAGGTCCCCGGGCTGAAAATGAGCTTCTCTTCTCTTCATGTTGGCGTAGAACTTAGCTTGCTCATTGAACTTTTCAATCCTTTCTCTCACCTTAGCATGAAGCTGTTGGACCTCCTTTGCTCTCTTCTCGGCTTCCCAACTAAATTTAGTGGGATTAGGAATAGGAACAAGATCAAGAGGAGTCCGTGGGTTGTTGCCATACACAACTTGGAAGGGTGAGAGGCCCGTGGCCTTGCTTGGGGCTCGGTTGAATGCAAACTCCGCATGGCAAAGTAGCTCATCCCAACTTTTAATGTTCTTCTTCACCAGGACCCGAAGTAATGTACCCAAAGTGCGGTTTGTTACCTCGGTTTGGCCATCCGTTTGGGGATGGCATGAGGTGCTGAATTTGAGATTAGTACCAAGGTTCCTCCATAATGTGAGCCAAAAATGACTCAAGAACTTAGTGTCACGATCGGACACCATACTCCTTGGTATTCCATGCAACCGCACAGTCTCCTTGAAGTAAAGATTGGCCACTTGTGAAGCATCAAAGGTGGTGTGACATGCCACGAAGTGAGCCATCTTGGAGAATCTATCAACCACTACCATGATAGAGTCTTTGTGCCTTTGAGTCCTTGGTAACCCCGTGATGAAATCCAAGCTAACATCTTCCCAAGGCCCTTGAGGAACCGGCAAGGGGGTGTAAAGACCTTGAGGCCGTATGTGATCCTTAGCAAGTTGGCAAGTAGAGCATCTTTTAATGAAGTGCTCCACATCCCTTGACATCGTGGGCCAAAAGTAATGCTCCTTAAGCATAGAGCATGTCTTCTCAACTCCAAAATGGCCGGCTAGAGCTCCCCCATGGAGTTCTTGAATCAAAAGCTCTCTAACCCCACATTTAGGAACGCAAAGTCGGTTTCCCTTGAAGAGGAATCCGTCCTCTAGGTGGAAAGGACCGTGGGCATGGCTAGAACACTTTTCAAGAATGGTCTTGAAATCTTCATCTTGGGTATACATAGCCTTGATGCACTCAAACCCAAGTACCTTGGATTCAAGAGTAGAGAGCAAGAGATATCTCCTTGATAATGCATCGGCCCCTTTGTTCATTTGGCCGGATTTGTGATGGATCACAAAGTGGAAGGATTGCAAGAACTCTACCCACTTGGCATGTCGTGGATTGAGCTTATGTTGTCCTTGGATGAACTTCAAGGTTTGATGATCCGTATGGAGGATGAACTCACCTCCAACCAAGTAATGCCGCCAATGTTCCAATGCCCTCACTATGGCATAGAACTCCTTGTCATATGTAGAATACTTCCTTTTGGCTTCATTTAGCTTCTCACTAAAATAAGCAATGGGCCTCTTCTTTTGTGACAACACGGCTCCAATGCCAACCCCGGACGCATCACATTCTACCTCAAAAACTGTGGAAAAGCTAGGTAGTGCAAGGATGGGTGCACTAGTAAGCCTCTCCTTGATCTCTTCAAAGGCACGTTGGGCCTTCTCATTCCACTCAAAGTGCTTGGCCTTAAGGATCTCGGTCATGGGTGCCATGATTGAGCTAAAATTGCTTACAAACCTCCTATAAAAGGAAGCCAAGCGATGGAAACTCCGGACTTGTTGGATTGACATGGGGGTAGGCCACTCACGAATGGCCTTGATCTTCTCTTCATCCGCTTGGATGCCTTCGGCCGACACCACATACCCCAAGAACTTCACTTGAGGAGTGAAGAAGTGGCACTTCTCTAGGTTGCCATAAAGTTGCTCTTGTGCCAAGACACTTAAAACATCATGCAAGTGCTTGGAATGCTCTTCTTCTCCACGGCTATACACTAAAATGTCGTCAAAATACACAACGACATATCTCCCAATGAATGGCTTAAGAACTTGGTTCATTAGCCTCGTGAATGTGCTTGGTGCATTAGTCAAACCAAAGGGCATGACAAGCCACTCATTGATGGAGACCATCATGAGAAGCCCAAGGACCGTCAAGCTTAGCCCAAGGAGGACTCACTCAAGCTTCAAGAGGTCAAGGAAGTTGCCAAACTTTGCCGGAAATTGGCGTTCATGCCCGAAGAGGTAGTGCCGCCTTCATCCAGAAATTTCCCGATTTTTGTGTGCGCTTTTGACCTACCTAAAGTGGTCCCACAACTTGAGACTCCATATGGTTTTGAAGTTTAAGATTTCATCCTTCAAATAAGCCCAAGTTTGTTTAATTTGGACATCATTTGATTGGGCAAAATATCACTCAAAGATACGTTATGCTGATCCAGTTCAGTCTGAGATAGGTGCATTGTTTGGGCCATAACTTTTAAACCGCTTATCCAAATTGCGCAAATGAGCCCATTCTGGAAACTAGACTTCTAGGGCTTTCTATCAAGCCCAAGAACGCGTAATTTGGCCGAGTATTCTGGAAGTTATGCTCTGTTGAAGTTGAGGCAGCTGCAAGGATTAATTCTGGGAATATGAAGAGTCTTCGGTTACATGTGATTGTGTGGCTGACATTGTGCACGTTTTTGAGCCTTCTAGATTGGTGTAATCAGCTAAGAAATCCTAGAATATTCCTTTTAACCTCCCCCACCCCTTTTATGATGTGTCTTTCCATTTATCTTAGTCTTTTCATTTTACTAGTTTTAATTGTTAGGAGTTATTTGAGTCCTTTTGTTGTCGTTTGCTGAGCCTATATAAAGGGGGGGCGTGTGAGCATTGTAGATCAGATTTCTAAGGCATTTTCAAGAGTAATTCAAGCACCTTTGGGAGTGATTCTCATTTGTGTCCCAAAAATTTCTAGTTCTATATCTTGAATTTGGCTAATTCAAGTGGTGTTCTAGGTTCTCCTTCTTTTCTTTGGAGTGATTCCTCAGAAGAGTGAAAGGAATTAGCCCAAGACGAAGGTGTGAGTGGCTCCGGAAGGATTATCTCATACTCAAAGTCTTGCACTATCCATCTCTATCCTGTTTGGTGATATTCTTCATCTTCCCCATCTTTCTCTCTTTTCATTTTGCTTAAGTTTGATTTGAGTTTGATTTGGATCACTTTCCACCCACATATACATCAATTGGTATCAGAGCCAGGTTCTTAAGTGACCCACTTCACACCCAAATACATCCCAAAAAGCCAAAACACAAAAAACAAAAAAGAAGCACAAAGCGGCAAAACCATTCCCGAAGTCCAGAAATTTCGCACGGTGCCCCCGTGCCGCCAAGCACGACCGTGCCACTCTACTTTTCTACATTTTCTTCAGCCGAAGTATAGCACGGCCTGACCATGCCCCCTTGCACGACCGTGCCACTTTCCCTGCTGCATATTCTTCCTTCAAAGCATCTCCAACATGTCTACAAAGTCCACAAGAAGCGACCAAGCACGTGTGGAAGAGTTAGAAGCTCAAGTCACTTATCTTCGAACTCAACTTTGGCAACTTTTGGAGGAAAAACGAAGGTGGGTTCATAGCCCCACTCCCTCTCATCCTCATGAACCGGTGGTCGAATCGGAAGAAGAAGTCTTTCAATCCCGAGCCAATTCTAGTGACGAAGAAGCCCCAAGGAGACGAAGGCAAGGAGGCAATATTGGTGGTGTTTGAATTGACATCCCTGAATTTGAAGGCCAACTTGACCCGGACTTATTTCTCGATTGGTTGCACGCCATTGAGAGGATCTTTGAATATGAGGACATCCCGGAGGACAAGAAGGTGAAACTCGTAGCCCTTAAACTCCGCAAATATACTTCAATCTGGTGGGCTAACCTTGGAGCGAAAAGAGCAAGAAATGGGAAAGGAAAAATTAGAACGTGGGCCAAAATGAAAGAAAAGCTTAAGGCCAAGTTTCTTCCCTCTCACTATGTGCAAGACAATTATCTCAAGCTCCATCAACTCAAGCAAGGATCCAAGAGTGTGGAAGAATACACTCGGGAGTTTGAACAACTCCTACTCAAATGCGACTTGAAAGAAGATGAATCTCAAACCTTGGTAAGATACTTAACCGGACTTGATGAGTCTATTGCTCATATTTTTGAATTGCAACCATATTCATCCCTTGATGATTTGAGTTCTCTAGCCTACAAGGTAGAACAACAAAAGAAATCAAAGGGAAAGAGTATCCTATCCAAGCCTCTCTCTCGTCCTTACCCCACACAAAAGCCTCCGTACTACCCTCCTCGTCCACAAAATCCCCCACCACCATAAACCAAAAACACCACTCCAACCCCTCAAAAACCCCCCACACAAGAGCCCAAATCTAAAGACAAAGTTCGTTGCTTTTGGTGCCAAGGTATGGGATACTATGCATCTGAGTGTCCAAACAGGAGGATCGTTTCCCTAGCGGAGTACCAAGAAGCATGTGATGAACATGCCTATGACGAAGAAGAAGAAGAGCACCATGAAGAAGGAAGTTTGGAAGAGGTTGAAGAAGGCCCCGATGAAGGAGAATTGCTAGTTATCCGCCGGGCCTTGAGTGGAATTGCCACTCAAAAGGACATGGAGCAAAGAGAAGCCATTTTTCACACCAGGTGTATCGTAGGAGACAAGGTTTGTTCCCTTATCATTGATGGAGGTAGTTGTGCTAACGTTGCCTCAAAGACTATGGTGGACAAACTCAAGCTGCAAGTCTCTCCTCGACCAAATCCCTACACCATACAATGGTTGAATCAAAGCAAAGGTTTGCAAATTACTCACCGTTGTCTTGTTTCCTTTCAATTGGGAAAAACTATAAAGATGAGATTTGGTGTGATATAGTCCCCATGGATGCTTGCCATATATTATTGGGTAGACCATGGCTTTTTGATAGAAGTGTCATCCATGATGGCCGGATGAACACTTACTCTTTTCTCAAGGACTGTAAGAAAATCACTCTTACCCCTCTCAAAAGTCCTTCCCCCTCTAAGCCAAAAGACAATCCTCGTTTGGAAGTCTTCTTTACTACTCTTCTCAAATCTGAGCACCATGAGTATGAGTCTTTTAAAGACTTGATACTTTTACAAGAAGAGTCTAAGCCACCAACTCCCTCACATCCACTACTCACCCCTCTCCTACAAGCCTATCACCATGTTTTTCCACAAGAAATTCCACATGGCCTTCTGATGCATATTTCCATATGCATCATTTTTATTCAACTCCAATTTCAAAGAAGAAAAGGGTCAAAGAAGACCATGCATGGAAATGTGCCTATTTGGTCTTCTTAAGTGAGTTCAAAGACTCGCGACACTATGGAGAGGTCAAAAAGAGGTTAAACTTTGCCAGAAATTTGGTGCCGAATTCATCCCTGCGGAACCCGATTTTTGTGACCATTTTTGGACAAGCTCAAGTGGACCCACAACTTGAGGGCCCATGTGCTTTTGAGGCTTAAGATTTCATCTTTCAAATAAGCCCAAGTTTGTTTAATTTGGACATCATTTGATTGGGCAAAATATCACTCAAAGATACGTTGTGCTGATCCAATCCAGTCTGAGATAGGTGCATTGTTTGGGCCATAACTTTCAAACCGCTTATCCAAATTGAGCAAATGAGCCCATTCTGGAAAATAAACTTCCAGGGCTTTCTAACAAGCCCAAGAACGCGTGATTTGGACGAGTATTCTGGAAGTTATGCCTTGTTGAAGTTGAGGCCGTTGCAAGGATTAATGCTGGGAATATGAAGAGTCTTCGGTTACATATACTTGTGTGGCTGATATTGTGCACGTTTTAGATGCTTCTAGATTGATGTAATCAGCTGCAAAATCCTAGAATATTCCTTGTAACCTCCCCCACCCCTTTTATGATGAGTCTTTTCATTTTTCTTAGACTTTTCATTAGCTAGTTTAATTGTTAGGAGT
>JAKOGI010004069.1:0-34614 GCA_029747015.1 Carnegiea gigantea
ATCTATAAAAATTCAATCTTTGCAATTTGTGATTACAGTAATATCACTGAAATTTATAATAGTCTTCACATTTTTATTCTTTTAATGAAATGGGTATTAATTACAGAATTTTGGATTTAAAGATATTAGTGTTTGTTAGCGTGATGTGTTCGTTCAAAGATACTGGTTTTGTTTGATATGTTGCATCAAATGCGTGAAAAAGAACACAGGGAGGCCGAGACAGAAATGAACAGTCATGCCAAGTAAAGAACAATTACAATGCTTGTGCCTTAATCATACACGTGCTGTGTTGGGTGGTAACAAGACACCACCCGACAAATAAGTTCGGCGTGATCCCGAAAACCAACCAGCACAGTGCTAGAGTAGTATTTGTACAGATCCGCGTTGGACCCCCCCCCCCCGGGGGGGTAGGGGGTGTGCATAATCTTTGCTTAGTGAGTCCATGTTAATCACATTCACCCCGGTGCTCTTTTACCCTTTTTTACCAACACATACAATAATACTACCTCAAAACTCAAAAAGTAGACTAGAAAATCCAGGTTCACCCAAATATCTCCCAACCAAAAATGACTCATAATGAATGACATAGGCACTACCCATATTCTCACTCCCTTACACGCAACCAAGAGCATATAGCGCACGCCATTTTCAGCATTTCAATGCTTTTACAAGGTTACAGGGTTCATGTTATGGTTTAAAGAGCACTTGTAATCACATTACACTTGACAAACACACAATAATCCAACATTCCCAACTCGCCTCAGAACTTATCCACGCCTACTCCATCCCTAAGAACCTCATAAGCCTCTCGGCTTCTTGTTTTCTTTACTCCAGCAGTGAAATGGAGCTTTGAACCTTCAGAAGTTATGCCGGTCACTTTTACCCAGATCATCACTTTTGTCTTCAACCCTTCTATGTCAGCCAGCTTCCCTTTTTCCAGGTAACCGGTGACAATGGTGAAAAACCGGAGGACTGATGAGTCCTTGTAGCCCACTTCGCAGATTTGAGGAACATACACCGTCAGTTTTCCGGTCTTTTCATCAAACTCGTAGTGGGTGGCATCCCTTGGGAAGATACCCACGGCCATGTCATACTCCCTTAGCAGCTCTGGCAACGGCTTCTGCATTTTGCCTGCAATGAACAACGTTACTCTTCAATCCACAACAAAAAACAATGATTACAAATGATAGAGCTGGTGACAGCAGTTTGTTGTAATCAACCAAGCAAGATCCAAGCACACTGCAGAAGAAAACGGAGCACAACGAAATGTGAAACAGAACACTTAAATACTTAATAGAGTTTAAACAAAACCACTTTATCATAAAACGAAAATCGGGCAACACCACTGCACAGTATGTAATGCCACTGTGTTTGCCTTCAGTTTCATTCAGGGTCCATATTCCAAATTCCAGTAATAACAAGCAAGTATTCTGAAGTAATGTTCTGAACTAATAACAAGTAATGTTCATTTTTTGCTTATCATGCCTGTCCTTTAAGAAAACTCAATGCCAACTAAAGCTATGGGTCCTCACAATGTAGAGTGCCAACTCAATGCACAGAACTCAGTATGCATCCCACCGAGGTAAGATTTGACGAGGTCAAGGTATTTTCTGATAACTGGCTTAGAGTAGCCAAGCCATAGCTATTCATGAATTAGATTAGGTATGGCATCTGTCAAAGATCAATGCTACTAAACATTCTCAAAATAAGACAGCATCAACCCCACCAATCAATACAACACACAGCTTAGGACAAAACAGTAAGACACAGCCTTAATATGATTAAAAAAGGGGAAAAGTGGGGGGGGGGGGTGTTACAACTTCGATAAGATAATTCATGCTCTCCATCCACTCAAAACCTGTTGAGGTCAAGATATGCATAACGTTACCACCGGCAAGACATGCTAGGGTGGTTCTTCCGAAAATACGCACAAATTGTTGAGGGGATGTTTGACCTTAGTAGAGGAAAAAATCATCGAAGCAGACACTCAATGACTTCAAATAAAGTAAAATCAAACCGTTGAGCACAATAAAAAATTTTGAGCGGCAGAAAAGAAACTGAGAATGCAGAAGCATCTCTACCTCTGAGCTTATTCATTATCCACTTGGTGCTGTCTCCAATGCTGCTGCCCAGTGACTAATTGCAAATAGAATACAAGGAGTATTAGACCCAAGAAACAATTTAAAGAAAGCGTCTATCCAAATATTAAAATCTGTCATGCAAGCACTGAAGAAATTCTCAATTCTTTGATACAACATGGGAGGATTACAACATCAGCATTAACTAAAAGGAACCATCAACTATGATCAAAGCTTTCAAGTTCAAGTAACAATGGAATACATCAAACACAAAAAGCATATAAGGTCTCTGTTGCATCCAACTTAAACTCAAAGATGCAGGTGAAACTTAATGCAGAAATGTAATAAAAAAAGCTCATTAGTATTATCTAAAACAGCAGATTACAATTAGAAGAGATGCAAGCTTTATAAGCTACGGATTGAGGCTGGTCTCATCAGTCATGTTTGTAAAGTGGAGGTGTTTAATAGCCTCAATAGACAATATATGAGAACTGAGAGTGATCAATTGGCAAATTACCAGCTAGATCATATATGTACTAAACAACATTGGGTTGCCTAACGTTATACCCACATTACATGGCCCTCGCTCAATGATAGCCCACACATTCAAGTTTCTGAATTCACAAGTTCCTGTGCACCAAAACAGCAATGCCCCTCAAATAAAGATAGTACAGTCATCAGGAAAGATAGCATCGGAAACATATTTGCATAATTCATCACTTATGTAGTAGCAAGTCTAAGGATAGTGGGCTATGGATGAACTGCAAAAGTCACTGAACCAAATGAAAAAGATTAAGAGAAGATCAGGCCTATGGTAATGCAAGCAAAACATACTTGGTAACACCTTTTTAAGGGTTCTGCAGATAACAAAACCAATAAGAAGATACAACTAATTTGTCAAGCAGTCAAAGGAAACAAAAGTGATGGCGTAGGAACAGTTCTGTGCATTTTGCCTCGTTCAATTACTATGGCCAACAAAGTCTAAGAAAGGAACTATAATTCAATATAACCACCTTCTTTTCCCAGGGGGCCATCAAGCCTCAGTTCCTAAAAACAAGGGGGTGTGGTTGGCTTGTAGCATAGTTACATTCATGAGAGGCTGCCCAGACTAGGTCTTCATTATTTATACATATATTTGAAAAAGCAATCGGTTGGGAACTGGTATATCTCATCCCATGGACCCATGCAATGGCGCCATAATTACCGCATCTGCTACATAGCAGACCCACAGCACACCAATCTTTATGAACTTCGTAATTCTCAAGGCTCAATGCTTCAAAAGGCGATGGAACTTTCCCCTCTATTTCAGGTATATTAATTACTTTATAGATCAGTAACGATAATGTCGCCACAATGCTGGCCACGCTTTAACCAGAATCCCTTACCATGACTAGTGTATGATATTTGTGCGTACTGCTATTAAATGAAGGAGATGGGAGAGATATATCTCCAAAAGCGTCCATCAAACCCTCATTTAGATGAGGGCACTTCCTTCAACTTCAAAAAATAAATTACTTCCAAATAGAGGGAATTTTGCGGTGGCAAAAAAGTTTTATAACAAGGCCAGTGCTACATTAAGGCGCAAGAAGAGCAAGTCCACAAAGAAACACTCAAGGGTAATTAATTATTTATTTTTTTCCTGCAGGTGGACGGACGGGGAGGGGGACCTCCAAATCCCCCCTGTAGTTACTAAGCTCAAAACAGAAACAGATTGACAGCAACATACATCTTAAGAGCTGCTCCAGAAATCACCCCAACTTAGTCCCTTAGAGAAGGATCCTGGCATCACTGATTCAGATGTTAACCATTAAGTTTCAGCATGAAGAAAGTATTCTTCATAGACAATAGGTGACTCAAATTTACCTTCTCGACAAGCTAATTCAACGTTAAGCTTTCATTTATGAATCAAACGGCAATAAGAAGCACAGAAAAATTGATGAAAAACTCTCCTATTATCCATAACCATGGCAATTAAATGGATATTGAATCGTCCAGAGGGCTCATGAGTTTGTGTGGGTCAAATTCCGATCTTTCTGCGTGGGTCCATCCATAAGCCCATACATTTGTACGCTTCCTGCTAGTGATCTCCATGCAATGCTTCAGTCTAATTCCGGCAACATTGCTTTGCCTCCATCATTTTCTTATCCAGACAATTGCACTCCTCCAAGTGATTATTTTTGCTGCTTCAAAACCCAAAAGAAAACCAGTGAAAACTCACTGTCTTTTTTACTCCTCATTACCCACTTATGTAGTCCCCAGGTAACTCATAAGTAAGATAATTCAATAAAAGCATCTGAGACAGACAGACACTTGGTTCCAACTAAAATGGACCAAGGTGAACATACGTAAGTGCCTAAAAGAAATATTAACTATTTCAAGTTGTTCCAAGCTTCATGAGGGAATCTGAAAATTACCACCAATGACGTTACACTATTAAGTCTAAAAATTACCAACAGCAGCATTACATAAGGTGTGACTAGTTGAATCCTCCGACAGAATCCTATTAATATATGCTTCTGAATTTATTTGCTGATAACAGCAACTAAAATCATAGGATACTGTTAAATCGATGAATGACTCGGTGAAGTGCAAAATGATTAGCTAGGTATGGCTAATGGTCGCAAACGGATGAATGGATAAGATGTGAACCCATAGCATTTCGCATTGGAACTTAAACCTGGATGGGCGCGAGAATCCCACCGCACCTGTTAGGGGCTTAATCATCAGTTCCAGAACATTGGTTCTTCAAACTTACCATTCTATTAAGAAATGAGCAATCCCATTTTAAACAGTATATATTACCCTTTTGCCTGTCAAGAGAACTCTTGTAAAATATTTTCCTAAAAAATTTTTATATGGGCCTCCTGTCATCAGTCTCTCTGCAAGCAAAGATGCTTACAAAATAAGGCTACCTAAATCTGAATCTCCCTAGAGCCCGTAAAAGCGGGACCTGCACTGGGAGGAGTTGTATTTTCAAAAGTATTCCAACAAGAATGTAACATCATTAATGAAGCTCCAAGGAAAAATTGTGATTTGTGCATTAATGAACATCTTAACTCAGAATGTGAAGTAATTGTAGAATAAGTGTGTATATGTTAGACCTCATACTAGCTTCCAATAAAGATTTTATATTATTCATTTAACATGAGAAATAAACTGCATTTAGGACACACAAAAGAATCCAAACAAAATTTCGATCTGCATCCATGGTATCCAATGAGGAGACACAAAGTCCATCCAGAATAAAGATTGCATCCAAAAAAAGCGTTAAGGGAGAAAGATAATCCGTCTTTTCCCAAATCAAGCACGCAAAGTATACACAATTGACTCCAAAGAACAAAAATTCGTCCAAATATTCAGATGCTAAAAAAACTGAAACATCCTCTGCACTATCAAGTGTTAAATTGTGTTTTAAATCTCGGCTACAAACCGAAAACTTGTGAAAGACATATCATTAATAATTATGACTTATGACACTTGACCGGATCTCACAAGTTGCGTGACTCATCAATTATAAGCACAATAGCACATGATCTCCCAAATTGAGCATGAAATTCAATCTCCAAGGAATCAAAAGCACATAATTAACATCAACAACATGAAATCAAAGGAATTAATGACCAATGTCAAAAATCTTGACAGCAAAAACAAAAATGAACGAACCCTAAGACAGCAATTGGAACTGAATTCGATAGAAAAAGGAGACAAATGATACAATCATAGAAGCTAGGGTTAGAGGGAGAACTTACATTAATGTCACTGCCGACAGAACTGAGCTCCTTGTTAGCTTTGTGGCCCAACCAGTAAGACCCCACCTTGTTCAGTATCTGGTCCATCTTCTACTACCCCTTATCAGCCAAAACCCTAATCTCTCTCTAATTCGCTCTTAGTTTGCTCGAGTTTGGACTGAAACCTTACACAGCGAAGAAGAATCGAGAGAGAGAGAGAGAGAGGATTACCCGCCCACACGATCTAACAGAAACCCAACCGCCTTACGGGTTCCCTTCCCGTCTAATATTCTACGGGATTTTGGTTTGTGCTTCCACGTCAAGCATACTCCGCGCTAACCCTCTACTTGTTCCCTTTTAAACATTAAAAAAGGACAGAAAATCACCCTAAGGGCATGTTCTATTTTATATTTAGATACAGTTATAAGTTATAAAAAGATATAAAAAAATATAAGAAATTATAAGTAGTTATAAAGAGTTGTAAGAAGATATAAGGAGATATAAGGAGATGTAAGAAGTTGTAAGAAGATATAAGGAGTTGTAAAGAGTTGTAAGGATAGATATAAGGATGTGTTAAATTATTGAAGAGTTATATAGTATAGTTTGTAACAGTTATGATATATTATAGTCATATGTACGCCTAAAATTTGATACCATCAATGAACAAAATATTTCTTAATATTATTTAAACTAAATATGTTTGTTTTACAATGAACGTTTTGGATGAGAAACAATAATATTAAAATAATATACTTATTGAAAATAAACCATTAACTAAATTAATTACACAACAATAAAATATATTAAACCCCATAAATTTTATGAATAAAATTTCGTCCACTTGAGACATTTTTTATGTGAACATTAGTTTGATCAAATAAGAGAAGTATAATAAAAAAAAAAAAATTTTTTTGACAAAATTGAATACAACTCTTAAAAAAACTCCTATTTTAAGTAAATAATTTTAAATATAAATAAATATATGCTCAATATTGTTCCCGACAAATTTTATAAATAAACCCTTAACATATTAAGAAATAATGCTTAAAATACAAAAATTGTATTATCATATTAAACAACCAAAACTTGAAAATTGCCTTTCAAAATATTAAAAAAAAAATAGAACCAAAAGATGGTAAATGAGTAGGCAGGAGGTGGTCAAGAAATAATGGCCAGCGTTGAAGAAACAATGCCCAGCATTGCTTTTGACCCCTGCCCCCTGAACAATACTTTCCATTTTCTCAAGAAACCCACCCAATTTTTAATAACCTCAACGCCCCCACCGTCTGCCCCGACCTGCAGGGGCAAGAACCGAGCGTTATGTTTTTACGTTTACATAAATGTAAATGTATAGTCATTTATTCCATCTATAATAATATATATTATTCATATCAAAATTTAAATATAATTTACATTATCATATTATGTTTTTATATTTATATAAATGTTGTGTTCATAAGATATTTATAAATTTTGTATATTGATAGTATAATTAAAAAAAATACATACTTCTGTAATTAAAATAAATGAATGTTATAGAAAATCTATATGAGATATAAGAAGATGTAAAGAGATGTAAGAAAATGTAAGGATTATGTTAAAGATGTAAGGAACTGTAAGAAGATATAAGAAGGTGTAAGAAGATGTAAATGTCTTAGCTAAATTCTAAAAAAGGCGAACTAGAACAGGGCCTAAATCTCCTATGTAGATTTTGTTTAAGTTCCTTTCAAATTTTTCTCCTAAAAATGCAAATTATATTTGTGAATTAGATGGACAATGCGCTTCATCCACCTATTGTCTCAGGCCCTGTTCTTTTCATGGATCAATTCTAAAATATCAACCTCAACCCACTTCAACCTATTTCAACCTACTTCAACTCACTTCAACCAACTTCTATTATTTTAACCAAGTTCAATTTATCACATAAAAAAAATTCAATCCACTTCAACCTACTTTAATTCACTTCAACCTATTTCAACCCACTTCAACTAATTTTAACCTATCTCAACTTATTTCACCTTTTTACCCACCTTAATTTACCTACGAAAAGAACAAACCTTGATTCATTTATTTTCAACGCAAAAAAGTCACTGACAGCATAGTGCTTGGGTGGTGAGGTGGTAAATTTGATTCATGGACATCATGAATTTAAATCTGTGTGAGTAAGCAGCACATATGTCCCTTTTTTTATTTTAATTGTCCTCCTTCTTTATCTTACTTTCTATTTTTTTTAAAATTCATTTGGTCTTAATTTGTTAATAACCTCTATTCCTTTTTGTAATTTTCTTCCTTTTTCGGTCCTATATTAATTTTTTAATTCATTTGACTTTAATTTCTTATAATTCCTAAGTATTCTTGAACTACACCTATAACTTTTCAACTTTTTGGTTTTTAAATATTCTTTTTAACTAACATTGTTCTTAAGAAAACAATTTGATTACACAATTACTTTCACACGTACATACATATATATATATATATACACACACACACACACATATATATATATATATATATATATATATATATATATATATGCATATATATATATATATATATATATTATATATATATATACGTGTATATATATTATATATATATAATATATATATTATATATGTGTGTGTGTGTGTGTGTGTGTGTGTTGTGTGTGTGTGTGGTGTGCATATATATATATATATATATATTATATATACATATAGTATATAATATATATATATATATATATATATATATATATATATATGTTGGTGTGTGTGTGTGTGTGTGTGTGTGTGTGTGTGTGGTGTGTGTGTGTATATATATATATATATATATATATATATATATATAACTCACTAAATATATGTGAGAGCCCACTAAAGACATAATGCAGATCAATGAAATATAGATTTTAAAGGTAGTCGCTCACTGGATGTATATTATATGTCATCAAAATATAATAAAAATAACTCACTAAGAAGTCATAGTATAGGTAATTGAAACTTTTCAAGTATGTTATTCTTGTATATTTAAATGATCCTATATTTGAGTTATTCAAAATACATATCATAGCATGTTAAAAGATGAAAACAAAGTGTTGCTTACTAAACATATACTATAGCTCACGATAAGTTATAGTACATCCCACTAAGAAAATGTTATATCTCAAAATATAAGAAGAATGTGTAATTGTGTATTATGTTGTTTGCTTGCTCATTTTGACTAGACATAGTTAGTGCTACTCACTAAATTGTATTGATCACTCATATATTTTTTAGCTCACTAGACATCTATCCGAGCTCAATAAATAAATATCATAACTCACTAAAAGAAATTATATAGTACAAGTGATTGAAACTTTTCAAGTATATCACTGTGCATTAAAAAATTTTATATTTTACATAACCAAAAGATATATTACAGCATACTATAAGATAAATATAAAGCATTATTAATCCAACATATACTATAACTCATCAAAAGTCACAATCTAGCTAACTGAAAAAATCGTACATCAAAATATGAACAGGAATGTATATATGCTCACTAAAATTGTGTATTATATGTTTGCTCACTCTTTTTTGTTATGAACAATTAATACTAATCACTAAATCACATTGATCATCAAATATATTTCATAACTCATTAAACAGCTATTACAACTCACTAAATAAATATCATAGTGCACTAAATAAAGAATAATATATATAGATAACAAGAATATAATTTGGTGAGCTTCAGCCTTCAGATGCACAATATCTTTTTTTTTTTGGGTATAATAACACATTCTAATAAGCTGTATAGTGTTTTTACTGAGCAAAATTCGGGCATATAAAGTGTGTTATTTGGCCATATGTAATAGTCTAACCCTAAATTATATTTATTCATTTCATTAATCCATGTGATTAATTTCATTGCATTTAAATCATCGTTTTCTTTGTTATTTTAATTGGAAAAATCTAATGGGCCCTCACCTTGCAACTCGGGTTTTTGTTTTTGTGAAATCATCGATATTAGGCCTTGATATTTATGAATTAAGCGATTTAATTATTTTTATGTCAATCACAAACATTTTGAAAGAAAAAAATTTTAAAAAAAATTTCGCAAACGTGCTCGGTTTCAGTTCTTTTCCAAACCCGAGCCCGTTTAAGGTCGATTTCGGTCCACCAAGACTTGCCCCTCTTTATTAAGCTAATTACCCTTAATTAGGCCTTAATTAAGCTTAGCGAAAGTGGCTTTTTGACCTGAAATCTCAGCCATGCATTTATGTTTGCCTAAGGATCATTTTGCACCAAGTAAACTTAAGAGTGACTTTCTCTCATCTCATCTCTCCTCCCTCTCTCTCTAACCCACGACCAGCATCTCCCCCTCCCTTCTAGCCACCTTTCAACCACCAAACAACCACCAAACATCCACCACTTACCACCCCCAACCACCCCTCTCACTCCCTCAAGCATCAAGGATCATTCTTACCTCTTTTTCAAGCATAAAGTGAGTAATTCTTTCACCTCTTATGATGACTTTGTTGATGATTCTTGATTTTGTTGGTTTTTGCTTATTATTTTGGTTGTTTTAGTGATAGATTATGCTGTTTTTATGGTATTAAGAATCATCTTGTTGATGGATTATGTTGGAGTTGAAATTTGATGAGGCTAGGGTTAGGGTTTCATCTTAGTCATGCAAGCTTCTTGTTCAAGTGTTGTTTAGTGATTGTTTTATCCTCGTTTTTACTTATTTCTTAATATATTGAAGTTTGTTATGGTGTTTATGGTGTTTGGAAAAGATGGGAGTGAGTTCAAGTTGACCCAAAGTTAGGGTGTTGTCCAAAATGTATGATTTGGCCCAACTAATGTTAAATTTGAGGGGTGTGTGTATATGTGACTGAAAAGGAGCTTTACTTGATATGAATATGAAGTGGAATTACATGTGGTGTTTTTGTATGATGTTGAGATGTACCAAAGTGTGTTTACATGCTCTTAAAAAAGAGTTTAAGTTGAGGATTGGTATGAAAAGTGAAGGAACAAACTAAAGCAGTGATGCTGGAATTTCCAAAAAAATAGGGCAAACTTTGAGATGAAACTGGTAATGATTGGCCTAGCCAAAAATTATGATTTTTGGTGGGTAGATAGTTCAGTATGTTAACTTTAAAATGGCTCTTGAATTGTATTAATCCAAGGTCTGTGGAGAAAGTTATGGTCAATTTACCAAACCTGTGCAGGATGGGCTCAAAACTGACATGTTGATGTTGTAGCCCCATTTTAGGAACCCTATCATGGGAATCATGTTTCGTGTCCTAAAGGAAAATTTTAGAGGACTTCCTAAGCTGTTTATATTGGGGTCTTACGTCTCATTTCGAGATCGGGAGTATAAGTTGTGGATTATTCATTCCGCACCCTCTTTACAAGCCCTTATACTCTAAACTTGCTACCATGCCTTACCTCACATTTCTATGGTTTATATTGTCATCATTTTGGTTTAATCTATGAACTGGTTTGTAAAGGTTCTTAAAGGGTCTTCATAAGCCAGTTTTATTGAAAGTTATCCATTATAAGAACAAGATCATTTTTGACCTCATGTTCCTATAATAATCGTTTGAACAGAATCAAGGCCTAAGCTTTCATTTTCTTCACTTTAGTGCATCATATTCCTCTGTGAACTAGCGTTTAAAACTTTCAGGTACGTTCATTGCCTGTAACTTTAGTAATCAGCACGTATTTATCAAAATCATAATATTTTAATAAGTACATCAATGAATCATTTTAATCAGTGTTTTATCACATAATTAGTGACCCCATCAGTTATCAGTTACAGGGCATTGCCCTCCAGTTACCCGCGCGACTTCAGGCCAGGTCCCTCGGTCGGCTTGGCAGGTGTACACCTATTCACAGATCGTAACAGTAACTCACGGGGCACTAATAGATGATAATTGGTAATGCAGTTTTATATGCATCTCATTCCCTATTTTTAATTAAAATGAATTGCGAGCGGGCCCAAATAACTTTTCAGTGAATCTTTATCAGTACAGGCATGCATGTACTGAGTTTTGGTCATAGTTCGAAATGTTTTATGTTTTGTTTTAGAAAAATATTCAGTGAACCGCCCTCAGGCGGGCAGGGAGGCCGGAAGTGATAAATGAGACAGGACCGTTCATGTGATTGACGGTGTGGGAGAGCTAAGATGCTATCTTGGCATATTGTGATGTATTTTGAAGTGTCTACTGTATATTTAAACGGTATTATGTATTTTGGTGTTACAACTGTATTTCTGAACCGAGTTAAGTAAGTTGGTGTTACCCTTGGGATGTTAGAACCTTTTTGTATATAACTAAATGGTTTGAGTATTTATGATAGTGAATACCCTATTATAGGATAACCTTTGGTTTGTGGCAAGTTTTCACGTATAATAGGAGCCTTGTCCTTTGTGGACGGCGGTAATGTCCCGTTCATTGAGTTATTATATTTTATTGTTAACCTTGAGCAAGTAAATGCAAGTAGCTGAATGTAGGCTATGAATCATGTAGGTTTCAGGCGTTACAGATTTGGTATCAGAGCAGGGTTGAGATTTTCTTGAGGAAAGTAGAGTTAGAAACTATAGGGTGAGAGTGGTTGTCATGAGGGGCTATCGTATACTGCTAGAGTGATACTAGGAGTGTAGTAACGATATTAGAAGAATGCAAGTTGCTTCCATTTACATGTTCCTTATTTCTGGTTATGTCTGCCTCTCACACATGCGTTTTCTTTGTTAGATGGATCCTTATGTCGTTAATCTGTTGTCGGGTGGATCTATGATTGCTCACATTGTGTTGCTACATATTAGTATAGAGGCACATGCACAGGACCCTTACTCTGAGTTCCACAATATTACAGTCCGTACACAGAGATTGCTTTGGTCCTTACCCCTGGTTGGCCCGTGGGTGGAGTTCAGGCATTGCTATCACGACTTTATGATGACAGGGAACCCAGGCTTGGATGGGCCTAGGTTTCAAGACCAGGGGGCTTGGACGACTCTCACTACAGAGCTGTTGTTGAGAGAGGAGTTTGAATTGAGGGGAATTACTATGGAAACTCTTCAGCACGTCTTTCCCCTACATCAGGTCCATCCCCCACCTGTAGCCCCAGCACCAGCACAGGGGCCACCCATCCTGCCCGCACCAGACACTCCACATATGCCTGATAGCCCTGGGGAGGCTTACGTGGTGATAGACATCCCCGACACCCCAGACTTAGTGGTGATTAGTTCTAGTTCTGGGGAAGAGGACCACCAGGGAGAGGAGGACGATCCAGAGGAGGATGATGTTGAGGAGGATCAAGACAGTGTTGAGATAGGGATAGAGTAGCCAGGGGAAGAAGAGGCGGACGAGTTGATGGTGGGCTTAGAGGAGGAGCATGAGCCACAAGTTCAACAGGAGGTCGATAATGCAGAGTCAGAGGCATCTACGAGCAGTTTCGATTCAGGTGAAGAACCTGATGATGAGTTTGACCCGGATTACGATCCATCTAGGGATCGTTAGGTGGTTCTAGGGGTTGGTATAGTGGTTTTCATTTTGAGCCCTATATGTAGATATGGTATGGTTGGATTGGATAGTTATATATTGTGTGGCATCTGACATTGTATGTAGTTAGTCTAATCCTCTCTGACCATGTTGACATGATCCGTAACTCTTTTTGGTCATACGGCTCTAGTGTCTAGGGGGCTATTTAGTGTTAGGGTTAGAGTAGGAGTCAGAGCTGGTCTTCCTTACTCAGCTAGGTGTTATATGCTTTTGTTTCTCTTATATGTAAATCAGTAGCTATGTATGTAAGCAAGCAGTTGTGAAATGAAATTATGACGCTTTGAGTTGTGAAATGATCTTCGAGCCATCTTCTATGTATTTATTGGGTATGTTTATCTTATATGTATGGACGTTCCAGTGTTTGAATTGCTTCATTTAATGTATGATCAGAATGTCCCAATCAGTGCAGAATAACATGGAGGTTCATGTAAAGGACAATATAGAACAAGGCCAGGGATCGGGCGACCAAGCCTCTTGCCAAGAGCCACCACATAGTGACACGCCACCGATGCCCTCTGAATTAGCTAGCAACTTAGGCAACCCGAGTTATTGGCCAACCTTAGTTGCTGAATTGATGAAGCGGATTCCCCAGGTACCTGCTGAAACCCCTCCTAAAGAGGATAAATTGACGGATAAGGTAACACGGCGCAACCCCAAAGTTTATGATGGATCTTATGATCCCGTAGTACTGGAGGAATGGATAAGGGGAATGGAGAAAATTTTTACAGTAGTTGAGGTACTAGAGGAAAAGAAAATGAATATTGAGACGTATTATTTGTCAGGTGAAGCTGACATTTGGTGGAATACTGTGAAAGACAAGCTCCTAGGGCCTAAATTCACTTGGAGTAAATTCTTAGCAGAGTTGAGAGAAAAATTTTATCCAGCTGTGGTGCAAAGGCAAAAGGAGAAAGAATTTATGGAATTGAAAATGAGCGGTAGCATGTCAGTGTTGCAGTATGCTAGTAAGTTTACAGAATTATCTAGGTTTGTCCCTGAATTTGTGTCATCTGAAAGGTTAAAGATGAGAAGGTTTGAGGAAGGCTTGACCTTCTACATCTGGAACCAGTTAGCCGGGCAATCAATTCTGACTTACCAAGAACTATATGATCGAGCAGCTGAAGTGAAATGAGTGAAGACGGAGTTGAGAGCTCTGAATCCAATCAACCACAAGAGAAAGGGGTTTGAGTGGAGGACTCCGAGTGAAAGTGTGAATTATAACCCGAAGAAACCTACTCCTGTTTCCTCTAAGAGTCATCCTGTGGGCTCGATAGCACTCTGTGTGAAGTGTGGAAGAACAAATCACACCACTCCTGAATGCCGAGTTGGCACCAACAAATGCATGTGGTCTGGAAGTTCTGAACACCTCATCGTTGCATGCCCCGAGGACTAAAAGCTATAGACAAGGGCGCAGTAAAACCCTTGGCTCCGCTCCACCAAGGACCCCCACCTTCAAGGCCTGCAGTCGCAGGAAGGGCATTTGTGATGAACAAAAAGAAAGCTGCTACATCTGGTACAGTAGTCTCTGGAACTCTCTTTTTAAATTCAAAGCCCTTTTGCGTATTGTTTAATTCGGGCGCCACTCATTCTTTTATATCTACCCAATCTGCTATATAATTGAGCCTGGAGAACAGGAGGATGGAAACCACTTATAGAATTAAGCTACCCAACAATTCTGCGATTGAGTGCCCCCTCTCTTATGAACTTGTCCCCATCATCATTGGTGAAACTACTTTCCCTGTGGATTTGATTCAATTTGACTTGTCTGATTTTGATATCATTTTGGGGATGAATTGCTTGCACACTTATGGAGCCCAAATCGACTGTGAAGATTTTAAGGTTGTCTTAAAAGATGAAGAAGGGAGAAAAGTGTATTTTTATGGGCAGAGAGAGGCAAAATCTTGTTCCTTGATTTCCGCTATAAAAGCAAGTAAGCTGTTACATCAGGGGTGTATTGGATATTGGTGTTATGCTATAGATACCCAAACAAAAGAAGAGGAAGCGGGGAATATGCCTGTAGTTTGTGAATTTGAAGATGTCTTCCCTGAGGAGTTGCCAGGACTACCCCCGCAGAGGGAAATTGATTTTGGAATCGAATTAATTCCTAGAGCTCAACCTGTTTCTAAAGCCCCATATCGTATGGCCCCAACCGAGCTTAAGGAACTAAAGGTTCAGCTAGATGAGTTATTACAGAAGGGCTTTATTAGGCCAAGTGTGTCACCGTGGGGTGCCGAAGTGTTGTTTGTCAAGAAGAAGGATGGAACCTTAAGGCTATGTATCGACTATAGGGAGTTGAACAAGATTACCATCAAGAACAAATACCCTCTGCCGCGAATAGATGACTTGTTTGATCAACTACAAGGTGCAGAAGTATTCTCTAAGATTGATTTGAGATCAGGATACTATTAACTTAGGATTAAGCCTGAGGACATTCCTAAGACAGCGTTTAGGACCAGGTATGGTCACTATGAATTCATAGTGATGCCTTTTGGTCTCACTAATGCTCCTGCAGCCTTTATGGACCTTATGAATAGGATTTTCAGACCCTATTTAGACAAGTTTGTAGTAGTGTTCATAGATAACATTCTTATCTATTCTAAGGACAAGGAGGAACATGCTGATCAATTACGGACAGTATTGCAACCTTTGAGGGAACATCAACTCTATGGCAAATTAAAGAAATGTGAATTTTGGTTGGAGGAAGTGGTATTTTTGGGGCATGTGGTTACAAAAGAAGGAATTAAAGTTGACCCTCAGAAAGTGAAAGCCATCACAGAATGGCCAAGGCCTACCATTGTCACGGAGATTAGAAGCTTTCTGGGTTTAGCAAGCTACTATCAAAGATTCGTTAAGGACTTTTCGAAAATAGCTTCACCACTGACCAATCTATTGAAGAAGGTGAATAAGTTCGAGTGGACTGAAGGATGTGAGAAAGCTTTCCAAGAGCTAAGGCAGCTACTAACAACCGCCCCAATTCTAACGTTACCAATGGAAGGGAAGGAGTATACAGTTTATAGTGATGCATTAAAGAACGGACTAGGGTGCGTACTGATGCAGGAGGACAAAGTAGTAGCTTATGCCTCCCGACAACTCAACCCATATGAGAAAAACTACCCTACCCATGACCTGGAGTTAGCAGCCGTGGTCTTTGCATTGAAAATTTGGAGACATTATTTATATGGGGTATTGTGTAAGATCTATACTGATCATCAAAGTCTAAAGTATATCTTCACCCAGAAAGAGCTCAATTTGAGACAACGGCATTGACTTGAGTTGCTTAAAGACTATGATTTGCAGATTCAATATCATCCTGGTAAAGCAAATATGGTGGCGGATGCCCTGAGTAGGAAGGCGCAACATAGCTCGAACCCTGTGGCGATTACTCAATTGAACCTCTTGAGAGAACTTGCGGACTGTGGGATTCAATTAGTATCTCACGGGCAAATGAGTGCTCAATTATCAACACTTACTGTACAGTCTTCCCTAGTAGAAGAAATTCGACTGAACCAGGAAAGTGATCCCGGACTCCAAAGAATAAAGCAAAATTTAGAGAAAGGGAAGTCTCCGGGATTTGTAGTACACGAGGATGGGACTCTGAGGTTCCAGAATCGCCTATGTGTGCCCAAAAATGGGGAATTAAGAAAGCAGATCCTAGAAGAGGCTCACAATACTCGTTATTCAGTGCATCCAGGAGGCACCAAGATGTACAGAGATCTGAGACAATATTTTTGATGGAATAATATGAAGAAGGACGTTGCAGAATATGTGGATAAGTGTCTAATTTGTCAGAAAGTTAAAGCAGAGCATCAACGTCCTGTGGGTGAACTACGACCCTTAGAAATTCCCACTTGGAAGTGGGATTCAATCTCGATGGACTTTGTTATGGGTTTACCCCTTTCTACCTCGAAAAAGAATGCTATCTGGGTCATAGTTGATCGACTCACGAAGTCGGCTCATTTCCTGCCAATTAAGGATACTTGGGGAGTTGAAAGACTAGCCCAACTGTATATTAAGGAGATAGTCCGTCTACATGGGATCCCTTTAGACATAGTCTCAGATAAGGATCAAAGATTCCAAGCACGTTTCTTGTAAGCACTTCAAAAAGCCTTTGGGACCAAACTAAACTTCAGTAGCTCCTATCACCTAGAAACAGATGGACAAACTGAAAGGGTGAATCAAATTTTGGAGGACATGCTAAGAGCTTGTGTATTGGAGTTTCAAGGGAAGTGGGAAGATGACTTGCCTTTGGTGGAGTTCTCTTATAACAACAGCTATCAATCCATCATCAAAATGGCCCCATTTGAGGCTTTATACGGGAGGAAATGTAGAACCCTGTTGTGCTGGAGTGATTTGGACGAGGTATTGATTATAGGTCCTGAAATGATTCAAGAGATCACTGAAACAATAAGAAAAATTCGGGAACATATCAGGGTCGCCCAAAGTCGACAAAAAGTATGCAGACAAAAGAAGAAGGCCTCTGGAGTTTCAAGTAGGCGATAAAGTTTTTCTGAAAGTCTCACCAACCAGAGGTGTCAAAAGGTTCGGGGTACGGGGCAAATTGAGTCCAAGGTATATTGGACCTTACGAAATCATCGAAAAGTTGAATCCTGTCGCTTATCGGCTGGATTTGCCTATAGAACTTGAGCGCGTATACAACATGTTCCATGTCTCTCAACTTAAGAAATACATTCCAGATCCAGACCATACCATAGTATCTGAACCTATCGAAATTACTGAAGATCTAGTATATGAGGAGCGTCCTGTCCAAATACTAGATCGCAGGATCAAGCAGCTGCGCAACAAGCAGATACCATTGGTCAAAGTACTCTGGACAAACCATACCTCCCAAGAAGCTACCTAGGAGACCGAGGAGGCAATGAAAGCCAAATACCCACATTTATTCGAGGTAACCCTATTTGTTATGGTTAAGTTCATCAGTTTCAAGGAGAAAACTTTTTAAGGGGTGAAGACTGTAATAGTCCAACCCTAAATTATATTTATTCATTTCATTAATCCATGTGATTAATTTCATTGCATTTAAATCAACGTTTTGTTTATTATTTCAATTGGGAAAATCTAATGGGCCCTCACCTTGCAACTCGGGTTTTTGTTTTTGTGAAATCATCGATATTAGGCCTTGATATTTATGAATTAAGCGATTTAATTATTTTTATGTCAATCACAAACATTTTGAAAGAAAAAAAAAATTTTTTAAAAAAATTTCGCAAACGCACTCAGTTTCAGTTCTTTTCCAAACTCGAGCCCGTTTAAGGCCGATTTCGGTCCACCAAGACTTGCCCCTCTTTATTTAGCTAATTACCCTTAATTAGGCCTTAATTAAGCTTAGCAAAAGTGGCTTTTTGACCTGAAATCTCAGCCATGCATTTATGTTTGCCTATGGATCATTTTGCACCAAGTAAACTTAAGAGTGACTTTCTCTCACCTCATCTCTCCTCCCTCTCTCTCTAACCCACGACCAGCATCTCCCCCTCCCTTCTAGCCACCTTTCAACCACCTTTCAACCACCGAACATCCACCACTTACCACCCCCAACCACCCCTCTCACTCCCTCAAGTATCAAGGATCATTCTTACCTCTTTTTCAAGCATAAAGTGAGTAATTCTTTCACCTCTTATGATGACTTTGTTGATGATTCTTGATCTTGTTGGTTTTTGCTTATTATTTTGGTTGTTTTAGTGATGGATTATGCCGTTTTTATGGTATTAAGAATCATCTTGTTGATGGATTATGTTGGAGTTGAAATTGGATGAGGCTAGGGTTAGGGTTTCATCTTAGTCATGCAAGCTTCTTGTTTAAGTGTTATTTAGTGATTGTTTTATCCTTATTTTTGCTTATCTCTTAATATATTGAAGTTTGTTATGGTGTTTATGGTGTTTGGAAAATATGGGAATGAGTTCAAGTTGACCCAAAGCTAGGGTTTTGTCCAAAATGTATGATTTGGCCTAACTAATGTTAAATTTGAGGTGTGTGTGTTTATGTGACTAGAAAAGGAGCTTTATTTGATATGAATATGAAGTGGAATTATGTGTGGTGTTTTTGTATGATGTTGGGATGTACTAAAGTGTGTTTACATGCTCTTAAGAAAGAGTTTAAGTTGAGGATTGGTATGAAAAGTGAAGGAACAAACTAAAGCAGTGATGCTAGAATTTCTAGAAAAACAAGGCAAACTTTGAGATGAAATTGGTAATGATCGGCCTTGCTAAAAATTATAATTTTTGGTGGGTAGATAGGTCAGTGTGTTAGCTTTAAAATGACTCTTGAATTGCATTACTTCGAGGTCTGTGGAGAAAGTTATGGTCAATTTACCGAACCCGTGTAGGATGGACTCAAAACTGACATGTTGATATTGTAGCCCCATTTTAGGAACCCTATCATGGGAATCATGTTTCGTGTCCTTAATGAAAATTTTAGAGAACTTCCCAAGCTGTTTATATTGGGGTCTTACGTCTTATTTCGAGATCAGGAGTATAAGTTGTGAATTATTCATTGTGTACCCTCTTTACAAGTCCTTATACTCTAAACTTGCTACCGTGCCTTACCTCACATTTCTATGGTTTATATTGTCATCATTTTGGTTTAATCTATGAATTGGTTTGTAAAGGTTCTTAAAGGGTCTTCATAAGCTAGTTTTATTGAAAGTTATCCATTATAAGAACAAAATCATTTCTGACCTCATATTCCTATAATGATCGTTTGAACAGAATCAAGGCCTAAGCTTTCATTTTCTTCACTTTAGTGCATCATATTCCTCTATGAACTAGCGTTTAAAACTTCTAGGTACGTTCATTGCCTGTATCTTTAGTAATCAGCACGTATTTATCGAAATCATAATATTTTGGTAAGTACATCAATGAATCATTTTAATCAGTGCTTTATCACATAATTAGTGACCCCATCAGTTATCAATTACAGGGCATTGCCCTCCATTTACCCGCGCGGCTTCAGGCTAGGTCTCTCGGTCGGCTTGGCAGGTGTACACCTATTCACAGATCGTAATAGTTACTTGGGGGCACTAACAGATAATAATTGGCAATGCAGTTTGATATGCATCTCATTCCCTGTTTTTAATTAAAATGAATTGCAAGTGGGCCCAAATAACTTTTCAGTGAATCTTTATCAGTACAGGGATGCACGTAATGAGCTTTGGCTCATAGTTTGAAATGTTTTATGTTTTGTTTTAGGAAAATATTCAGTGAACCGCCCTCAGGCGAGTAGGGAGGTCAGAGGTGATAAATGAGACAGGACCGTTCATGTGATTGACGGTGTGGGAGAGCTAAGATGCTATCTTGGCATATTGTGATGTATTTTGGAGTGTCTACTGTATATTTAAACGGTATTATGTATTTTGGTGTTACAACTGTATTTCTGAACCGAGTTAAGTAATTGGTGTTATCCTTGGGATGTTAGAACCTTTTTGTATGTAACTAAATGGTTTGAGTGTTTATGATGGTGAATACCCTGTTATAGGGTAACCTTTGGTTTGTGGCAAGTTTTCACGTATAATGGGAGCCTTGTCCTTTGTGGACGGCGGTAACGTCCCGTTTATTGAGTTATTATATTTTATTGTTAACCTTGAGCAGGTAAATGCAAGTAGCTGAATGTAGGCTATGAATAATGTACGTTTCGGGCGTTACACCATGTCTTCTCAGTAAAATTATCTATTAGCTCACTAAAGATGGGTCTCAACTCACTTAAATATTTTAGTAAGCTATACAGTATTTTCATTGAGTAAAATTGGTTGTGTATTAGCATATTTTAGTGAGCTATGTAGTAATAGTACATTACAAGATGAATATAAAATATTCTTACTAGCATGTACTATAATCCATCAAAAGTTATGGTGTAACTTACTAAGAAAATATCATGCCTTAAAATATGAAGAAGAATGTGTATATGCTCACTAATAATCGTGTACTATATTATTTGCTTACTCATTTTTTGTTGTAAAGCCCCATATCGTATGGCCCCAACCGAGCTTAAGGAACTAAAGGTTCAGCTAGATGAGTTATTACAGAAGGGCTTTATTAGGCCAAGTGTGTCACCGTGGGGTGCCGAAGTGTTGTTTGTCAAGAAGAAGGATGGAACCTTAAGGCTATGTATCGACTATAGGGAGTTGAACAAGATTACCATCAAGAACAAATACCCTCTGCCGCGAATAGATGACTTGTTTGATCAACTACAAGGTGCAGAAGTATTCTCTAAGATTGATTTGAGATCAGGATACTATTAACTTAGGATTAAGCCTGAGGACATTCCTAAGACAGCGTTTAGGACCAGGTATGGTCACTATGAATTCATAGTGATGCCTTTTGGTCTCACTAATGCTCCTGCAGCCTTTATGGACCTTATGAATAGGATTTTCAGACCCTATTTAGACAAGTTTGTAGTAGTGTTCATAGATAACATTCTTATCTATTCTAAGGACAAGGAGGAACATGCTGATCAATTACGGACAGTATTGCAACCTTTGAGGGAACATCAACTCTATGGCAAATTAAAGAAATGTGAATTTTGGTTGGAGGAAGTGGTATTTTTGGGGCATGTGGTTACAAAAGAAGGAATTAAAGTTGACCCTCAGAAAGTGAAAGCCATCACAGAATGGCCAAGGCCTACCATTGTCACGGAGATTAGAAGCTTTCTGGGTTTAGCAAGCTACTATCAAAGATTCGTTAAGGACTTTTCGAAAATAGCTTCACCACTGACCAATCTATTGAAGAAGGTGAATAAGTTCGAGTGGACTGAAGGATGTGAGAAAGCTTTCCAAGAGCTAAGGCAGCTACTAACAACCGCCCCAATTCTAACGTTACCAATGGAAGGGAAGGAGTATACAGTTTATAGTGATGCATTAAAGAACGGACTAGGGTGCGTACTGATGCAGGAGGACAAAGTAGTAGCTTATGCCTCCCGACAACTCAACCCATATGAGAAAAACTACCCTACCCATGACCTGGAGTTAGCAGCCGTGGTCTTTGCATTGAAAATTTGGAGACATTATTTATATGGGGTATTGTGTAAGATCTATACTGATCATCAAAGTCTAAAGTATATCTTCACCCAGAAAGAGCTCAATTTGAGACAACGGCATTGACTTGAGTTGCTTAAAGACTATGATTTGCAGATTCAATATCATCCTGGTAAAGCAAATATGGTGGCGGATGCCCTGAGTAGGAAGGCGCAACATAGCTCGAACCCTGTGGCGATTACTCAATTGAACCTCTTGAGAGAACTTGCGGACTGTGGGATTCAATTAGTATCTCACGGGCAAATGAGTGCTCAATTATCAACACTTACTGTACAGTCTTCCCTAGTAGAAGAAATTCGACTGAACCAGGAAAGTGATCCCGGACTCCAAAGAATAAAGCAAAATTTAGAGAAAGGGAAGTCTCCGGGATTTGTAGTACACGAGGATGGGACTCTGAGGTTCCAGAATCGCCTATGTGTGCCCAAAAATGGGGAATTAAGAAAGCAGATCCTGAAAGAGGCTCACAATACTCGTTATTCAGTGCATCCAGGAGGCACCAAGATGTACAGAGATTTGAGACAATATTTTTGGTGGAATAATATGAAGAAGGACATTGCAGAATATGTGGATAAGTGTCTAATTTGTCAGAAAGTTAAAGTAGAGCATCAACGTCCTGTGGGTGAACTACGACCCTTAGAAATTCCCACTTGGAAGTGGGATTCGATATCAATGGACTTTGTTATGGGTTTACCTCTTTCTGCCTCGAAAAAGAATGCTATCTGGGTCATAGTTGATCGACTCACGAAGTCGGCTCATTTCCTGCCAATTAAGGATACTTGGGGAGTTGAAAGACTAGCCCAACTGTATATTAAGGAGATAGTCCGTCTACATGGGATCCCTTTAGACATAGTCTCAGATAAGGATCAAAGATTCCAAGCACGTTTCTTGTAAGCACTTCAAAAAGCCTTTGGGACCAAACTAAACTTCAGTAGCTCCTATCACCTAGAAACAGATGGACAAACTGAAAGGGTGAATCAAATTTTGGAGGACATGCTAAGAGCTTGTGTATTGGAGTTTCAAGGGAAGTGGGAAGATGACTTGCCTTTGGTGGAGTTCTCTTATAACAACAGCTATCAATCCATCATCAAAATGGCCCCATTTGAGGCTTTATACGGGAGGAAATGTAGAACCCTGTTGTGCTGGAGTGATTTGGACGAGGTATTGATTATAGGTCCTGAAATGATTCAAGAGATCACTGAAACAATAAGAAAAATTCGGGAACATATCAGGGTCGCCCAAAGTCGACAAAAAGTATGCAGACAAAAGAAGAAGGCCTCTGGAGTTTCAAGTAGGCGATAAAGTTTTTCTGAAAGTCTCACCAACCAGAGGTGTCAAAAGGTTCGGGGTACGGGGCAAATTGAGTCCAAGGTATATTGGACCTTACGAAATCATCGAAAAGTTGAATCCTGTCGCTTATCGGCTGGATTTGCCTATAGAACTTGAGCGCGTATACAACATGTTCCATGTCTCTCAACTTAAGAAATACATTCCAGATCCAGACCATACCATAGTATCTGAACCTATCGAAATTACTGAAGATCTAGTATATGAGGAGCGTCCTGTCCAAATACTAGATCGCAGGATCAAGCAGCTGCGCAACAAGCAGATACCATTGGTCAAAGTACTCTGGACAAACCATACCTCCCAAGAAGCTACCTAGGAGACCGAGGAGGCAATGAAAGCCAAATACCCACATTTATTCGAGGTAACCCTATTTGTTATGGTTAAGTTCATCAGTTTCAAGGAGAAAACTTTTTAAGGGGTGAAGACTGTAATAGTCCAACCCTAAATTATATTTATTCATTTCATTAATCCATGTGATTAATTTCATTGCATTTAAATCAACGTTTTGTTTATTATTTCAATTGGGAAAATCTAATGGGCCCTCACCTTGCAACTCGGGTTTTTGTTTTTGTGAAATCATCGATATTAGGCCTTGATATTTATGAATTAAGCGATTTAATTATTTTTATGTCAATCACAAACATTTTGAAAGAAAAAAAAAATTTTTTAAAAAAATTTCGCAAACGCACTCAGTTTCAGTTCTTTTCCAAACTCGAGCCCGTTTAAGGCCGATTTCGGTCCACCAAGACTTGCCCCTCTTTATTTAGCTAATTACCCTTAATTAGGCCTTAATTAAGCTTAGCAAAAGTGGCTTTTTGACCTGAAATCTCAGCCATGCATTTATGTTTGCCTATGGATCATTTTGCACCAAGTAAACTTAAGAGTGACTTTCTCTCACCTCATCTCTCCTCCCTCTCTCTCTAACCCACGACCAGCATCTCCCCCTCCCTTCTAGCCACCTTTCAACCACCTTTCAACCACCGAACATCCACCACTTACCACCCCCAACCACCCCTCTCACTCCCTCAAGTATCAAGGATCATTCTTACCTCTTTTTCAAGCATAAAGTGAGTAATTCTTTCACCTCTTATGATGACTTTGTTGATGATTCTTGATCTTGTTGGTTTTTGCTTATTATTTTGGTTGTTTTAGTGATGGATTATGCTGTTTTTGTGGTATTAAGAATCATCTTGTTGATGGATTATGTTGGAGTTGAAATTGGATGAGGCTAGGGTTAGGGTTTCATCTTAGTCATGCAAGCTTCTTGTTTAAGTGTTGTTTAGTGATTGTTTTATCCTTATTTTTGCTTATCTCTTAATATATTGAAGTTTGTTATGGTGTTTATGGTGTTTGGAAAATATGGGAATGAGTTCAAGTTGACCCAAAGCTAGGGTTTTGTCCAAAATGTATGATTTGGCCTAACTAATGTTAAATTTGAGGTGTGTGTGTTTATGTGACTAGAAAAGGAGCTTTATTTGATATGAATATGAAGTGGAATTATGTGTGGTGTTTTTGTATGATGTTGGGATGTACTAAAGTGTGTTTACATGCTCTTAAGAAAGAGTTTAAGTTGAGGATTGGTATGAAAAGTGAAGGAACAAACTAAAGCAGTGATGCTAGAATTTCTAGAAAAACAAGGCAAACTTTGAGATGAAATTGGTAATGATCGGCCTTGCTAAAAATTATAATTTTTGGTGGGTAGATAGGTCAGTGTGTTAGCTTTAAAATGACTCTTGAATTGCATTACTTCGAGGTCTGTGGAGAAAGTTATGGTCAATTTACCGAACCCGTGTAGGATGGACTCAAAACTGACATGTTGATATTGTAGCCCCATTTTAGGAACCCTATCATGGGAATCATGTTTCGTGTCCTTAATGAAAATTTTAGAGAACTTCCCAAGCTGTTTATATTGGGGTCTTACGTCTTATTTCGAGATCA
Source organism: Carnegiea gigantea (assembly GCA_029747015.1). Classification (NCBI taxonomy): domain Eukaryota; kingdom Viridiplantae; phylum Streptophyta; class Magnoliopsida; order Caryophyllales; family Cactaceae; genus Carnegiea; species Carnegiea gigantea. The sequence continues at coordinate 25,663 of JAKOGI010004069.1, forward strand.
GGAGTATAAGTTGTGAATTATTCATTGTGTACCCTCTTTACAAGTCCTTATACTCTAAACTTGCTACCGTGCCTTACCTCACATTTCTATGGTTTATATTGTCATCATTTTGGTTTAATCTATGAATTGGTTTGTAAAGGTTCTTAAAGGGTCTTCATAAGCTAGTTTTATTGAAAGTTATCCATTATAAGAACAAAATCATTTCTGACCTCATATTCCTATAATGATCGTTTGAACAGAATCAAGGCCTAAGCTTTCATTTTCTTCACTTTAGTGCATCATATTCCTCTATGAACTAGCGTTTAAAACTTCTAGGTACGTTCATTGCCTGTATCTTTAGTAATCAGCACGTATTTATCGAAATCATAATATTTTGGTAAGTACATCAATGAATCATTTTAATCAGTGCTTTATCACATAATTAGTGACCCCATCAGTTATCAATTACAGGGCATTGCCCTCCATTTACCCGCGCGGCTTCAGGCTAGGTCTCTCGGTCGGCTTGGCAGGTGTACACCTATTCACAGATCGTAATAGTTACTTGGGGGCACTAACAGATAATAATTGGCAATGCAGTTTGATATGCATCTCATTCCCTGTTTTTAATTAAAATGAATTGCAAGTGGGCCCAAATAACTTTTCAGTGAATCTTTATCAGTACAGGGATGCACGTAATGAGCTTTGGCTCATAGTTTGAAATGTTTTATGTTTTGTTTTAGGAAAATATTCAGTGAACCGCCCTCAGGCGAGTAGGGAGGTCAGAGGTGATAAATGAGACAGGACCGTTCATGTGATTGACGGTGTGGGAGAGCTAAGATGCTATCTTGGCATATTGTGATGTATTTTGGAGTGTCTACTGTATATTTAAACGGTATTATGTATTTTGGTGTTACAACTGTATTTCTGAACCGAGTTAAGTAATTGGTGTTATCCTTGGGATGTTAGAACCTTTTTGTATGTAACTAAATGGTTTGAGTGTTTATGATGGTGAATACCCTGTTATAGGGTAACCTTTGGTTTGTGGCAAGTTTTCACGTATAATGGGAGCCTTGTCCTTTGTGGACGGCGGTAACGTCCCGTTTATTGAGTTATTATATTTTATTGTTAACCTTGAGCAGGTAAATGCAAGTAGCTGAATGTAGGCTATGAATAATGTACGTTTCGGGCGTTACACCATGTCTTCTCAGTAAAATTATCTATTAGCTCACTAAAGATGGGTCTCAACTCACTTAAATATTTTAGTAAGCTATACAGTATTTTCATTGAGTAAAATTGGTTGTGTATTAGCATATTTTAGTGAGCTATGTAGTAATAGTACATTACAAGATGAATATAAAATATTCTTACTAGCATGTACTATAATCCATCAAAAGTTATGGTGTAACTTACTAAGAAAATATCATGCCTTAAAATATGAAGAAGAATGTGTATATGCTCACTAATAATCGTGTACTATATTATTTGCTTACTCATTTTTTGTTGTAAATAGTTAATATTATTCATTAAATCATATTAATCACTAAATATCTATCACTGCTCACTAAATAAATAGCACAGTTCACTAAAAAAATTACTGCAAATCACAGAGAAAAAATATTTCAAGTTTTTGAGTTATGTTGCAGTTGACTTAGTTTTTATCATGACATAAGAGCATTTGCATTGTATTTAGTGAGTATAATACTAATATAGTCTAACTCACCAAATATAGTCCAACTCACTAAATATATATCATAATTCGCTGAATGTATGTCAATAAATGCATAGCACAAAAAGACTGAAATATGAAACTTTCAAGTATGTTAGCTTTGAACATTTAAAGAATCTTATATTTAAGTTAACCAAAAGATGCATCAGAAAACATTGGAAGATGAATATAAAGTATTGCTCACTAAACGTATGCCACAACTCAACAAAAGTGCAGGTGTAGCTCACTAAACAAATATCATATCTCAAAATATGAATATCAACAACAACAACACTTCCAATGTGGATCGCACTTTCACGGGATCTAGGGAGAACTATATATAGGTAGTCTTACCTTTACAGGTATGACTACATATAAAGAGATCGATTCTAATATACCCACATAATAAATTTTTAGAATGTATGTGCATACTAAAATCGTATATTATATTGTTTGCTCACTTAGTTTTGAGTATAGATGACTAGTATTGCTCAATAACTTATATTAATTACTAAATATATTTCATAACTCACTAAAACATTTATTACAGCTCGCTAAATAAGTAGCAGAGCTCCCTACAAAAGTAGCGTAGATCACTAACAAATAAATTTTTAAAATTTTTCTCAATAAATGCATATCATAACTCATCAAAATGTTAAATAAAAACTCACCAAAACACACACTACTATATTGTTTGTTCACTTATTTTTCAATAAAACTAGTTAGTATTGCTCAATAAATCATATTGATCATCAGATATATTTCATAGCTCATTAAATATTTATTACAATTCACTAAATAAATAGCACAACTCAATAAAAAATAGTAAAGATCATTAGCAAATAATTTTTTCAAGTTTTTGCTCACTAAATATATGTCATAGCTCACCCAAAACTTTATATAAATCCTCACCAAAAAGATGTAGTATTATATTGTTTGCTCACTCATTTTTGGGTATAAATAGTTAGTAGCCCAATAAATCATATTGATCATCAAATATATTTCATAGCACATGGAACATTTATCACAACTCACTTAAAAAAAAGTACGGATTACTGACAAATAATCTTTTTAAGTTTTTGCTCTCCAATATCATAGCTCACCAAAATATTATATAAAAGCTCACCAAAAAGATATTGTGACACTCACTAAAGCCTTTTAGGTATCCATTCTTAAATTTGAGTTTAGGAAAAAAATATAGGATAATAATTCAAAAGATTAAATAATATATATCTCACTTAACATCGTTCCCAACTCACCAAAAGATACAATACATCTCCCTAAACAAACATTACATCTCATAATATGAATTGTAATGTGTTGTGCTCGCTAAAAATGTGTATGTGGTTCCTAACGAAGGGAAGAAAAATTAAAAAAAAGTAAAATCGAAACTAATTATCTCAAAAAAAGGAAAGTAGTTGATAGCAAAACAAATTTTAAAAAATTTAAATATGAGAAGAGAAAGAAAAATAAAAAAGAGGGATGAAAATGAAAATTTAACTACCTCACAAAAAAGAGAGAGCAATTATCTCACAAAAGAAGGAAAGAAAGTAATTGGTAGACAAAAGAAAAAACTGAAAAAAGAAAACAAAAGTTTCACTTGCTCACACCAAGAATTGAACCTAGGATTAGGGCTATTAAATAGGTTAGGTCAGGTTGAATTCGTACTCGTGTCGAACTTAAACGGATTGAAAAATCCTCAACCTGAACTTAACCTATTTATTAAATGAGTTAAAAACCTTGACCTGTACCAATTTATTTTTTAAACGGGTTAGTCTGAAATTTACCCATTTGCTCATTTAATATATAAATGGGTCAATTTCAAGTTATCCGGATACCTATTTATCTACTTAATATTAATTTCGCCTAAAATATGATTACCAAGTATTATAAATCAATTTTTTGACTTTAATATGGCATCATAATGCAACCATTGTCTATAATTCATAAGAACCACAATCACAAAACAAATATCAACTTGACCAAACCCCATAATTTCACAATTCCCCCCAAAAATTACACGGTAATTGAGTAAACAGATCAACTTATTTAATCTATTTAATTAAACGGGCTAAATAAGAATTCTTCCGTATCAAAATTCTCAACCTAAACCTAATCCAATTAATTAAATGGGTTAAACGTGTCAACCTTTTTAATTAAACGGGTTAAAAATCTTTACTCAAACCCACTTCAATATTCAATTTGGATCGGTAATCGTATCAGGTTAATTTTTGACAACCCTACTTAAAACCATCAACTTACAAGCATCCACCCTGCCAATGAGTCACATGTCTCCTATTAATTTAATGATGCAGCAAATGCATCTAATTCCGTGTGTTTCTCCAGCCAGGGCGTACAAATGCATTTGTACACCTGATTATTTGATATAACAACTGCCTAACAAATACAAATTCATTACACTAGGTTTTTAGCGTGTGCGATGCACATGAGGTACCTTTGTTTCTTTCAAAGCCACGAGGTACTTAACTACTAAGGGTTTTCATTATCGGCATTAGGAGTTTTTATCATTGTATTAGTCTATGCTAAGTACTTAAAATATTAAGGGTTTTCATTATTTGTTGTTGAACTTCTATACATATCTTTGCCTTAGCTTGGAGAGTAGAAGTGCAAAAAAGAAGAGCAACATTTTCCATTGGCAGTAAAGCATGTTGATAGTCAAATTAATTTTCCCAACTCCACTTTTTCTACAACATTTGTAAGCCCCTAAAATTATTTTCAAGTTGGCGGTCTGATGAGCTAAGCGTCATCAATTAATACTTAGAGTATGAGGGAAATGTAAGTGGTTCGGGGAATTCCTATCGCTGCTACCGGAGGAATCCGATGGATAGTCGTATTTTGGGAGAGGACCGCACTTGATAAATTCCTCTCTTAGGATAGCGCCTAACATGCTTCTGCCTAGGCTACTTCTAAACTTTAATCTCTTTATTTATCTATTGTTTGTCATCTGTTACATGTATTTGATGGAATATATATTATGCCTGATGTACGTAAATATTTTTGATGTATACTTCACTCCCGAATGATATTGTATATGACATATTATCTTATTATTATTTTTGGTGAACAAGATGAAACTCATGGGATATTGTCAACTTTATACATATTTGTTTATCTATATTAAATATTTTCTGACATAATCTTACACGCACACATATATATTCATATACATACATACATACATACATACATACAAACATAAATATATATATATATATATATATATATATATATGTGTGAATACGCACACGCATACATATATATGATTTAACAACCTTCATACATGCTCCCAACTGAACTAAGACCATTTTCTAGAACACTCTCAGAGCTCCTAAGTCATTAGACCTATGCTACAAGAAGTAGGCCTAATTAAGTAGCCCTACTATAATCATCCACAATTGTTAAGAAATATCTGTATTGTCTCCGAGTTACAACCCTGTATAATCCCCAAATATCCATGTGGATCATGGCAAAAGGATTGACACCGTGGTGTTTGCTCAACTTGTAAGGCAATTTACTGAACTTAGCCAGGGGACAAGTAACGCAAAATTCTGAAGTTGATTTAAAAACATCAGGAGGGATACAAGAAACGTGTTTCAGTTTATAAGTGATGCATGACAAAGTATGCGATGCCATGCATGCAACGATCTTTGCTCACCAAAAATAGAAGCTACAATCTTCTTATTAAGAACCATACAGTCACTAGCAGAATGAAAAAGCTCAGACCTTAGTCAAATCAAGTAGTTTACTGTCCAAAAATGCGTTATAGAATGACAGTAAGTGATGGAGACCTCCCCTTTGTTTACCAACTCCCTTTTATCTTCCTTGTTGCATAATCCTGAATTGGACAAAATTTAAGGTGGAATAAGACCACACGACTACTTTCTTTAGATGACTTTGCCATAGATAACAAGTTGAAATGAAAATCAGGCGCCACTATACCATTAGTCAAAACAAAACCACGTGGCAGTTTCATGTCTCCAATCATCTCTATATCAACAAGGTGTGCCATTTAGCGTGTGACTTATCAACCTAACTGGTCAAGTTTGTGAGATTATCACCCATTAGAAACATATGGTTAGTAGCACCTGTGTCTAGTATCCAAAAAGTTGATTAGGGGTAGCACGGCGGTAGACCATAGTGTAGTATATTTCCTAATCAATGTCATATGAATTATTAGCTTTGTTAGATGGTGCCTTGCTTGTAGATAGGAGAGCAACGTGATAAGTCTTTCAACTTGGTGTTGTGTAAATGAGTAATTAGGTATGAGCTCGTTTGTAGCAACTTCAACATGTAACAACTTGCCAGCATTAATCCCGAGAATGTTCTTTATTTCCACACTCTGAGCGTTTGATCTCAACAATACAGACGAGTCCAACTGAAGCTGCACCGTAGAAAGAGCTTCTCTCTACATCTATCTATTGAAGGCAATGGTGTCATTAGAAGAATCTGCCCATCAACACCATTTAAAAACTGAGACAACTTATTCTCTTCTTGTTGTTTAGCTAATCCATTCAAAAACACAATAGTCTCATCTATCGTAGAATTGATTGCCGGAAAACTCACTCATAGCGTCAAGCTCTTCCTAAATACCACACATCTTAGTATAGTATTCACTTACAGAACCTTTATTCTGATTCAAGGCATTCACATCCTTGTTCAATCTATATTTCTAAGAACCATTGTTCAAATTGAATCTACTCTCCAAATGTATCTGGATTTGGCTTGTAGATTGTATATAAATTATGGACTTACTAATTGGATCACCCACAGAATTCATTATCCAGGAAATTATTAGATTATGGCATGCTTCCCACTATTCGAGTTTTGTTGGATCATCAGCTATTGTAATCATACCTTGAACAAATCCGAGCTTCAGTTGTGTTGAATCTATCTCCATAGCTCAACGCCACGATCTACAGTTTCTAGAGCCAATGAGCTTGTCTCCTTGCCCTAATGAAGTAGGTCTATTTCGATGGATGAACAAACAATGGATTCTGGATATCATTGAGATTAATCCTATTTCTTTCAGTAGACATAGTGAATAAGAGCAAGAACCCACAGCTTGATCAGATTTTTTTTTTTTTTTTTTGGGTAGCAGCATTTGAATCTTTAGATGAATTGCATAGCTAGATTAATTGAGGATGCAAATCAATTCATCGATTCAGAATTTAAAAAAGGCAATGTAACAGTGATTTAGGCTAGATCAGTTGATGAATCAAATCAACTAAGCAAAATTAGAAAGAAATTTTGGGAAGAGATTCACAAAACTTTGATACCATGACAAGCAAAGAACCATGATCAATTACTATAAGCTCAATCAGAAGAGTAAAGCAGAATGAAAAACGAAATAGACAACTCAATATTTTGAGGATATAAAAAATCAGTCTGAGCAGAATGCTGAAGACCTTTCTTTATATACTATGAGGCTTTAGTAACAACTCATTGTCCAGCTTAGCAATCTCATAACAAACCCAACAAACCATAAAATTAATAAAGGGGCATAGAAATATAAGCATCATACGAAATAATCTTCATGATGGCAAGTATGCCTCAACATTTTAATACATATACTTTTTAATTCTTAGGATTTATTAAAGACCCGTCATTATCGAGTTGAGTTGTCATTGATATATACGGAGCCAAGTCCTATCAATGCAAAACTTATCCTTTTACAAGATTTGACTCGAGATATTATATAGGAAAAGATTACTTGAACCAACTGAATCGATAGCTGTGCAATGTCCATTCCATTGGTGCATTTTTTTTTTTTTTTTTATAATTAGCAGGTTGTCCACATTTGAAGTCGCCAAAGTCTCATTTGCAAAATGTGACTTGGACTTAATTGGATAGCTGCTCGCAAAAACTTGACACTACATTATACGAGTCATTCTTTCAAATAAAGATTCTTTTAATATTTTATACAACTACACTGTCTCACTGAAAATTTCAATGACGTTAAGATCTCACCTTTGTATAGAGTCCATCTCCACATGTACAGATACATATACATGCACATATACAAATGTATGTATACGCCCATATATATATATATATATATATATATATATATATATATATATATATATATGTTATATTTATTAGTGGCTAGAAACATTTTGACGAAGCACCAAAATCAACTAAAAGGCTTAAAAGAAAAATTGGTGGAGCAAAAGCTCAAAAAATGATACAAAGTCTAAGAACACTCTGAAGAAAAACGTGTAGAAGATGATATGCATAATCTTGATAAATTGGGAAATCGATCACTCAGCAAATTATTATTCAAATTCGAATTATGAGCTCTCAAATAAAAAAAAACAGCCATGATTCTCTCCCCACATGTGATACCTGCCTTAAACGAAATTATATGATATTATATGAGCTAAATAAGGCAATATTTTCTCTTGATTCTGGAGGATTCTTCTGTCATATTTTCAAAAGACATTATGCAATATCAAATCAGCCCAAATCGTGACAAGAGAGGCAAGAATATCAATATAGCAACAACTGGATGAAAATCAAGGGTCTGGAATGCCATTTCAGCTCATCCTGATAGAATTTCCTTATTTGGAGAAAGTGAGCTTATAAATAGCGACCAAGCACATTCAGATGAGGACACTGAGCCTGTAAACTAGAAGAGAGCACTAAACTTTTACCTCAAACTGCTGTACTAAATATTTTTGGTGACTAAGTGTTGTGTTTATTTTTGAGGATATTATTAAGGAGTGAACCTGTGAGCTGGTGTGAAGTCACAACTCCTCCCTCACTTAAGTAAGTGGTTGATTTAAGCAATTGGGATCGCTAGAGTGAGGGAGCTCTGAGAGATTGTGAAGTGTCCAACTTAATTAAAAAAAAAAAAAAGGTAGAGAATTGAATCCTAGAGTTGGATAACTCTAGGCGGGGACTTAAGCCTGATCGAGGCACAACCTCCTTAACACATCGCTGTATTCAATCTTTATTTACTTTCTGCACTTATTATTCAATTTTTAATTTGAATTTTAACTTAGTACAATCACCCTATTCACCCCCCTCTATGGCGATCTGATTCTTCAATATATATATATATATACACACACACACACACACACATACATGTATATACATACATACATACATACACACATCATTATACACACACACACACACACACACACACACACACACACACACACACACATATATCGATATATGTCTCTATATATGTATATATATATATATATATATATATGTATATGTATATATGTATATAT
>JAKOGI010004070.1:0-34606 GCA_029747015.1 Carnegiea gigantea
GAGTTGTTCAAACTCCCGAGTGTATTCTTCCACACTCTTGAATCCTTGCTTGAGGCGGTGGAGCTTGAGATAATTGTCTTGCACATAGTGAGAGGGAAGAAACTTGGCCTTAAGCTTTTCTTTCATTTTGGCCCAAGTTCTGATTTTCCCTTTCCCATTTCTTGCTCTTTTCGCTCCAAGGTTAGCCCACCAGATTGAAGCATATTTGCGGAGTTTAAGGGCTACAAGTTTTACCTTTTTGTCCTCCGGGATGCCCTCATATTCAAAGATCCTCTCAATGGTGTGCAACCAATCGAGAAATAAGTCCGGGTCAAGTTGGCCTTCAAATTCGGGGATGTCAATTCGGACACCACCAATATTGCTTCCTTGCCCTCGTCTCCTTGGGGCTTCTTCGTCACTAGAATTGGCTCGGGATTGAAGGACTTCTTCTTCCGCTTCGACCACCGGTTCATGAGGATGAGAGGGAGTGGGGCTATGAACCCACCTTCGTTTTTCCTCCAAAAGTTGCCCAAGTTGAGTTCGAAGATAAGTGACTTGAGCTTCTAACTCTTCCACACGTCCTTGGTCGCTTCTTGTGGACTTTGTAGACATGTTGGAGATGCTTTGAAGGAAGAATATGCAGCAGGGAAAGTGGCACGGGCGTGCAAGGGGGCACGGGCAGGCCGTGCTATGCTTCGACTTGAGGAAATGCAGAAAAGTATAGTGGCACGGTCGTGCTCGGTGGCACGGGGGCACAGTGCTGCGTCTCGACTTGAAGATTTCTGGAAAATAAATATGGCACGGTCGTGTGGGGCGGCACGGGGGCACCGTGCGATCTTTCTGGCCTGTGGACACGGGCTGTTCACGGTTTTTTTTTGTTTTTTTAATTTTTTTTTTTATGTATTTGGGTATGATGTGGGTCACTTAAAAGCCTTGGCTCTGATACCAATTGATGTATATGTGGGTGGTAAGTGAACCAAATCAAACTCAAACAAATTCTAAACAAGAATCAAACCAAAGAAAAAGTGAATATGGAAGATAGATTGAGATGGATCGAAACATAATAACAAAAGAAAAAACAAAGGATAAACAAGACCTTGCGCTTGAGATAATCCTTTACGGAGCCACTCAAGGGCTTGATCTTGGGCAAATTCTCTTGTCTTTACCAAGGAATCACTCCAATTGGAAAAAAGGAAGAGAACCTAGAACACCACTTGAACTTGCCAAAATTCAAGATATAGAACTAGGGATTTGGAACACTTTTGAGAATCACACTCAAAGGTATTTGTATTTCACTTAGGAAAGCTTACAACTCTGAATGATGAAATGCAACTACACAACCCACCTATTTATAGGCTAAACAAAGACAACCAAAAGACTTAAAAACTCCTAGTAATTAAAACTAGAAAATTGAAAAGACTTAGAAAAAATAAAAAGACTCATCATAAAAGGGGTGGGGGAGGTTATAAGGAATATTCTAGGATTTCTCAGCTGAATATCTCCATCTAGAAGCCTCCAAAACGTGCACAATATCAGCCACACAAATACATGTAACCGAACACTCTTCATTTTCCCAGAATTAATCCTTGCAGCTGCCTCAACTTCAACAGAGTATATCTTCCAGAATACTTGGCCACATCACGCGTTATTGGGCTTGATAGAAAGCCCTGGAAGTCGATTTTCCAGAATGGGCTCATTTGCTCAATTTGGATAAGCGGTGTAAAAGTTATGGCCCAAACAATGCACCTATCTCAGACTGGACTGGATCAGAATAATGTACTTTTGAGTGATAGTTTGCCCAATCAAATGACGTCCAAATTAAATAAACTTGGGCTTATTTTAAAGCTGAAATCTTAAGCTGCAAAACCATGTGGAGCTTCAAATTGTGGGACCACGTTAGTTAGGCCAAAAGTGCACACAAAAATCGGGAAATTGCGGGATGAAGGCGGTACTACATCTTCGGGCATGAACACCAATTTTCGGCAAAGTTTTGCAACTTCTTTGACCTCTTGAAGCTTGAGTGAGTCCTCCTTAGGCTGAGCGTGATGGTCCGGCTGAGCTTGATGGTCCGGCTGAGCTTGTCATGATGGTCTCCATCAATTCCTACCTTATGTGTTTGCTGCCTCACAAACAGCCTATTACGTGCCACTTTCCTTGAGTTTCCTTTGATTGTAGTCTCTCTTGGTTTTAAGCTTTCACTCTTAAATTGAGTTTGAGTTTTAACCCTTAGGAGATACATCACAGGGTGTTTGAGGCTTAGGAGCAAAGTAGGGTGGTTTTTAGGAAGGAAAAGGTCGTGGGGTACGCTTGGACATGGCTCCCTTTCCTTTGGATTTCCTTCATTGCTCAACTTTGTATGCCAAAGAGCTTAGGTCATCAAGAGCGGTATAGGGATGCAATTCAACAACATCAGCAATATGTTCATCCAAACCACTTAAATACCTCACTACAGTTTGAGCATCATCTTCCCTCAAATCACATTTCAATAGGAGTTGTTCAAACTCCCTAGTGTACTCCTCTACATTCTTGGTCCCTTGTTTCAAATGATGAAGTTTCAAGTAGTTGTCTTGAAGGTAATGGGAAGGTAGAAACTTAGAATTAAGTTTGTCTCTCATTTTAGTCTAAGTTCTGATTTTCCCCTTCCCTTTTCTAGCTCTTTTAGCCACTAAGTTAGCCCACCAAATGAAAGCATACTTTCTAAGCTTAAGAGCAACAAGTTTTATCTTCTTGTCATCCGGAATGTCTTTATATTCAAAGACTCTCTCAACGGCTTGAAGCCAATCCAAGAAGTGATCTGGATCCAACTAGCCTTCAAATTCAGGGATATCAACTTTGAAGTCTCCAAAGTTGCCCTCATGCCTTCCATGGGGTCTTCCAATGGTGCCTTCTTCACTTGAACTCCCTTGGATGCTATTTTCCTCTCTCTCGGACTCATCAGAATCAACACGGTTATGGGGGCTGTTGGAGCTTCTATTCCACCTCCTTTTCTCTTTTCAAAGTTGGCCAAGTCGAGTTTGAAGATACTTAACTTAGGCCTCTATCTCAGCCCTTTCTCTTAGAGCTTGCTCGACAACTTGTTCAAGTGTGAGACTAGACGACATTCTAATCAGAATATATGGGTTCTTTGTGGGCTATGTGTTTGGGCAAGGGGTTGTGTTTAGGTTTGGGAAGCTTGGCCACAAGAGAGTAGCCAAGGCTCTAATACCAATTGATGTATCTGGCTTTACCAATCACTCCAAATACATAGAGCTCAGAGTGCTTCTAGCAAAACGGATTGCAAATGAGCAAATCAACAAGTTTGTAACTCGAACAGATTATGGATGATTTGGGCAGAATGCAACCAAAGGGGAATAGATAAAGCAAGAACTTAAGATGATGGAGATCCCTCCATGCCCCTTGATCTAAAGAAACAAATCAAGTTAGGTAATTTCATTTTGGTGATTAAAGGATGAATAAATCATCCTTATTTTGTTTAAGACCTAAAACAGCAGGTCATGGATTGTTTCTAGCAGCAAACCCGATTTTTGAGAGCTTAATTACTTAAACCTCTTTAAGATTTAAGTCTAATATTTTTAATTGGGATTGAATTTTAGGAAGTTAGCTTTGCACCAAATCAAGTTTCATCCCATTTGGACTTCATTTACCCATTCAAATTAGCAAATAATCCCAAGGTGTCCAAACTATCTAGATCAACTAGATTTTACCCGGTTTTGGTGATTACATTTCTTAATCTTCCATGAGGTTTAAGTCCCCAATTTTTGTATTCTTGGAAATGTTAAGATCATAGCTTTCATGTCCAGTTGGAATTACTAGATTTGGAGTTCAATTGGTCAGTGAACGAAGCTCATTTTCAGTCCTATGCTGTTTTGGACCAGATTCTGCATGATTCGAGTATTCAGCCTATTCAAGGGTCAAATGATGTCCAAATGCTTTGATTCAAAAGAGAGGGTATTCTAGACATCTTGAGGTTTCCCTCCATGCAAAGAAACCAAGATTACTCAGCATTTGAGGTGTCAAACAAGGAAGACAAGACCGGGCAGATTCAGCCACCTAGCACCCGGTTGCTTAGCCTTGAGGTTTTACCCTCTTAAGAGGGTTTGCTAGAGATGTGTGCCTGCCATGTTGGCTGTTTTGACATGCTTAGTCATCCTAACACTCAGCTAAGCAAGGGCATGCCACGTGGAGCAAGGGAAGACCACCATTTTGCAAGCTATCAACTGGCCACTCAAGCTACACATGGCAGCCATGCATTCATCCATTTTTTGATGTGGCAACTGTGCATTACTTGCCCTTCTTGCTAGAAAAATGAGTGTCCTAAGTTACTTCAAGCTTAGGAAAAGTGTTAGAGAGCTAAATCATGTATTTTGAAGCGAATTAGTCTAGCTTAGTTCAAACTGTGTGATTGTTTAAGTTAAGCTAAATTAGTAGCTTTCCTAGCTAGCAAGGAAAGGTTGTTTTCATGTATGTTCAAGGCTATTTAAAGCCATGCTAGTTCATTTTGTAAGATATACACTTAAACTTTGAATTAAGAGAAAGACTTCGTGTCTTTGAGTTTCCTTGAATACTTAACTTGCTTATCCTTAATTAGGTCGATTAAGGTGGTGATCAAGTAAGTCTTAATCCTTGGTTAGGTGGTGTATCTTATCCTAATTCAAGATTATGGGCCGTAAGCTAGTGATTGGTGGTGTTTCTGTATCTAATCATCTAGTTTAGAACTATCCATCTACCTTGATATTCCTCACGGGTTTCAAGTGCACTTTGCTAGTTTTTAGTTTACATTGAATTCTGGTTTGAGTTTGCAATTAATCCCTTGAAGATACATCAAGTTCCTTTTCCTCTTTCCATTTAGAATGCTTAATTCTAAATTCCATTCCTACCTGACATGTTTGCTGCCTCAGAACTAGCATATTATGTCCTACTTTCATTGGTTTCTCTTTGATTGTATTCTTTCTTGGTTTTAAGCTTTTATTCTCAATTTGAGTTTTAGCATAGACCCTCGGGAGGTACATCATTTTTGATATCAGAGCAAGTTCAGATCCTTGTCTGAACCCCATGCTCCCAAATTAAATCCAAACACAAATAGCCTACTTACATTTCAAATCAGCCCACAAGGAACCCTAGGCCTCGTCCTTCATGCCATCTTCAATGAGCTTGGAGAAAGAACTAGCTTTTATTGATATTGGATATGCTTGCTATGCAATCCCCAAATTTCGTGGCGAAAAGGAAGAGTTTACAGGTTGGTTATCTAAGGTGGAATGAGTTTTTGCTGCTTGTATCCTTAATGACCAACAGAAGTTCAAAGTGGTTATTTCAAGATTGAGAGTAATGTATATATTCAAGGGGTTCATTTTCATTTCTCAAACTCCACTTCAAAGAAGGTAAAAGTCCAACAAGATCATACCTGGAAACGTTCACTTCTGGTTTCATTACATGAATTACATGATACAAGACACTTTAAGGAGTTTATGTTGAACTTCAAAGTGCCTTTTTCAAAAGGGATTTCCAAATGGGGATTAAGAGCATCATGCACCATCCCATAAATCCTACTACTATTATTGAGCTCAAGGAAGGTCAAGAGAAGCTTAAGGAGGCCAAGTAGAGAGCCCTCACATGCAAGAAAGCCATGGAGATCCCTAATGACCTAGCACCTAGCTCATCCGCATATACCCCTAGTTTTGCCATGCTTTTGCAGCAAAATGTAATGGGCCAAATTGCTAATGGTCCTTACATTAATCAAGCTTAAATAATAAGCTTTCCAACAAGACCAACCACGTTTTATTTGGAGTTCATTTGGTTAGTCAACCTCAGCCCACAAAATCGGATATCAAACTGCAGGCCAGTTTTGGACAGTCTCCACTCTTTGGCCCATAACTTTTGAATGGCTGATCCAAATGCTATGAAACCACCTCTCCTGGAAACTAGACATCCTAGGCTTTCGAATGAACCCAAGATCATCGAATTTGGACTAGTAACCAGGGAGATATACTTGTTTGAAGTTGGGGTTGCTGCTGATGTGAATGCATTTAATGCAAAATGCGTGAGACTTGTGAATGCTTTTTATTTCGGCTATTGCTGCTTGGTTCCTCCTCCACAGCCGAGTTTCTTCCCCTCTAGCAAGGCCCAGACGTGTGAGAATGAAGGGTGAATGAATCCCCTTTGTTGCTACACTCTTTTCACACCAAAAGACATCAAGAGGCACACCTCTTCACCCTCGGTGCATCCGAATGTAGCTGCAGCAAATTTACTTGTTTTCTTCACACCCTTTTATGTATTTTTCTTCTACCTTTTCGTGTGTAAGACCTCTTGATGTATCTCTCCTTACACTTTCCAAAGAAATGGAAGCAAAAGAAAGGTAGGCGTGTGAAGATGGGAGAAGAACAAGTTGATAGAACAAGTGCCTTCAAGAGATAATCCAAGAGGAGCCACTCTTGTTGAACACTTAGGCAATCTCTTTAGATCAATTAGGATACAGAAACACCACCTAATTGAGATAAAGAGACCTAGACACCACTTAAGTTGCCACACTTAAGATATAGAACTAGGATTTGAGAGAGACAATGCTCAAGTTTGTATTCAAGTTGACAAAAGACCCTTACAAAAGGAAGAGAGGGGGTATTTATAGGCCAAAACCTCCCTCACTCGGCCAAGGGCTGCAAAACAAGCTGAAAAGTGACTAAATGACTAAGCCTAGGCGAGATTACAAGTACAAGTTGATTATACAAGTGATCTAGCCTAGCCTTGACACCTCACTAGCTTAATTAATCTCAAAATTGAGGTGTCAAGCATCTAATAACCTTAGGACAGCAGCTTAGGGGCTTGAACCTGCCAAGAGTACAAGAGTACACTCCAAAACCAAGGTGGCAACTGGCTCCTCCTTGTAACCGGTTAGAAGGAATTTCCCTCCTTCTTTGGCTGGATAAAAGAAGCACAAGCTGGTCCCTTAGCTCAACTTTAGGGCCATGATTTGATAAATATTTAGATGCCTTTTCATACCCTAAAGTTTGACAAAAGTTGGAGTTGAATAGGTCAACCAATCGGACCCTTATTTCGGACTGTGCTGGATTGCGCCCTGCAGTGCACTGCCTTCGGTTTTTAGCTTGGTTGACTAACCAAATAAACTCCAAATGCTTTGCAAAAGGTCTTGTTGGAAAGCTAAGATCTTAAGCTTCAAGGGGGTGGTGCGTGCAGGAAATTTCCCCTTCTACATTTTGCTCCAACAAGGAAACAAAACCGAGCCAGAAATGGTATGAACTGGGCAGTTCGATTTCTTCTTTGTGCATGTGATTTCTGACTAAGGCATGAACTTCTTTGGCCTCCTTGGACTCCTTAGCAAGGGAGGGATCATTGGCAAAGGTTTTGGAAGGTTTGGTTGGATGGTCCCCATCATCCCCCCCAGGTGAGTTGGATTTTGGCCTCAAACTTGGGATTTCTTCATTCTCTTCAAAGTATGGACTGAGGTCAGCCACATTGCAGGTGGCAGAGACCCTATACTCACCGGGCAAGTCGACCTTGTAGGCATTAGGCCCGACCTTCTCCAATATCTTAAAGGGGCCATCCGATCTCGGCATGATTTTGGTCTTGCGTTTGCTTGGAAACCTTTCCTTCCTCAAGTGGATCCACACTAAGTCTCCTGGTTGGAAATGGGCCTCCCTCTTGTGCTTATTAGCTTGGTGCATGGCCTGGGCATTAGCCTTCTCAATCCTCTCCCGGACTTAAGCATGAAGGTCTTTGATCTCTTTGGCCCTTTTCTCGGCCTCCCAATTGAACTTGTTAGGCGTAGGAATGGGAGTGAGGTCCAAGGGTGTTTTTGAATTGTACCCATAGACCACTTGAAAGGGGGAGAGGTGGGTGGCTTTGCTTGGTGCCCGATTGAAAGCAAACTCCGCATGGGGCTCCATGAAGCTCATCAAGCAAATCCTCCAACCTTGGGATAGGGTACCGGTACTTAATGGTGATCTTGTTAATAGCTCTACTATCAACACACATTCTCATACTTCCATCTTTCTTTGGCACAAGTAGGGCCGGGACGGCACAGGGGCTTAAGCTCTCACGGATTAGACCCTTAGCTAGGAGATCATCAACTTGACATTGGACTTCTTGAGTTTCTTGAGGGTTCATCCTATAGGCCGGTTTATTTGGGAGAGTGGAACTGGGCACAAGGTCAATTTTGTGTTGGATGGACCGCTTGGGTGGCAAGCCATAAGGTATCTCTTGAGGGAAGACATGTTGAAAGGTGTGTAGGAGGGGTACAAGCATGGGGTGGTGGGTGACCGAGGTTAAGGCCGGTTCATGGCCTAGCAATATCCACTCTTTGTAGGGTGCAAACTCATGCATTTGGGATTTGAGGAGGGTAGTGAGAAAGACATCTCTTTGTGGGTTTTCCTTGGGCTTGGAGGGGGTGGTTGATTTGAGGGGAGTGAGGATGATCTTTTTGTGGTTCTTGGTGAAGGTGTAGGTATTCATACGGCCATCATGCATGACCCTCCTATCAAAGAGCCAAGGGCGACCCAACAAGATATGACACGCATCCATGGGAACAATGTCACACCAAATCTCATCTTTGCAAGCTTTCCCAATGCTTAAGGACAAGAGGCACTGGGAAGAGATTTGCAAACCTTTGCTTTGATTGAGCCATTGGATAGTATATGGCTTTGGATGGGGAGTCACCGAGAGCTTGAGTTTGTCCACCATAGATTGCGAAGCCACATTGCACAACTTCCCCCATCAATGATAAGGGAGCACACCTTGCCTCCTATGGTGCACCTTGTATGGAAGATGGACTCTCTTTGTTCAAGCTCATCTTGGGAAGCTAGACCACTTAAGGCCCTTCGAATGACCAAGAGTTCTCCTTCATCCGGACCCTCTTCCACTTCTTCTAGGGATTCATTCGGTACTTGTTCCCCCTCTTCTTCATTCTCCTCATTAAACTCCTCAAAGGAAGCTTGAAATTCGGCCAAGGTGACAATCTCTTATTTGGGCACTCGGAGGCAATGTGCCCTAACCCTTGACACCGAAAACACCTCCTTCTCTCTTCCGGCTTGGGGGGGTTTTGTTGAGGTGTATTTTGGGCATTTGAGGGGTTTGGCCGTGGGGGTGGTGGAACTTGAGGTTTGGGATTTGTGTTTGGGGGTCTTTGGAAGGGGTAAGCCCGAGTAGGGGGAGGGGGTTTGGACATGATCCCCTTCCCTTTAGCCTTACGGTGTTGTTCCACTTTGTGTGCTAGGGAACTAAGCTCATCAAGAGAAGAGTACGGGTGTAGCTCAATGACATGGGCAATTTGTTCATCCAATCCACTCAAATACCTCACAAGGGTTTGACTCTCATCTTCTCTTAAATCACATTTCAAGAGGAGTTGTTCGAACTCCCTAGTATACTCTTGCACACTCTTGGTACCTTGTTTGAGGTTATGGAGTTTGAGGTAGTTGTCATGAAGGTAATGGGTGTGTAGAAATTTGGCCCTTAGTTTATCCCTCATTTGTGCCCAAGTTCGAAATTTCCCCTTTTCCTTCCTTGCCCTTTTGGCCACTAAGTTAGCCCACCAAATTGAAGCATATTTGCGAAGCTTAAGGGCTACAAGTTTTACCTTTTTCTCATCCGGGATGTCCTTGTAGTCGAACACCCTCTCAACAGTTCGAAGCCAATCTAAGAACTCATCGGGGTCTAGGTGGCCTTCGTACTCGGGTATGTCGACTTTAAAGTCAAGGTTGCTACCTCCACTAAGTCGGAATGGTCTTCCTCCCTCGTCGTCTTCACTAGATGACTCACGAGGGTAACTTCCTTCTTCCTCGGGACCAATCCGAGGTCCTTGCTCCGTGGGGCTCCTAGAGTCCCTCAAACTTCTCCTCTTTTCTTCTAGGAGTTGGCCTAATTGAGTTTGGAGATACTTGACCCTAGCCTCCAACTCGGCCTTCTCCTTAAGGGCAGCCTCGGCCACTTGTTCCGGGGTGAGGCTTGAAGACATGGTGGTAGTAGGGAGGGAGATGTGATGTTTTGGGTCGGATAGCAAACGCCACGGTCGTGCTGTAGGGCACGGCCTACCCGTGCTAGGCTGTTGGAATCGAATGGGAGTGTTGGGCAGAAGGCACGGTCGTGCCGAGCGGCACGGGGTACCCGTGCTTAAGTTCTGTCCTGGGCACGGCAAGAACGTGCAAAGGAGAGGAAGGGAGATGTGTTTAAGGGTGTTTGTGGCTAAGTGTTTGGGGCTGTGTTTGTAGGTGGAAGCAAGCTCAGGAGGGTAGCCAAAGCTCTGATATCAATTGATGTATCTCTCCTTACACTTGCCAAAGAAATGGAAGCAAAAGAAGGTAGGCGTGTGAAGATGGGAGAAGAACAAGTTGATAGAACAAGTGCCTTCAAGAGATAATCTAAGAGGAGCCACTCTTGTTGAACACTTGGGCAATCTCTTTAGATCAATTAGGATACAGAAACACCACCTAATTGAGATAAAGAGACCTAGACACCACTTAAGTTGCCACACTTAAGATATAGAACTAGGATTTGGGAGAGACAATGCTCAAACTTGTATTCAATTTGACAAAAGACCCTTACAAAAGGAAGAGAAGGGGTATTTATAGGCCACAACCTCCTCACTCGGCCAAGGGCTGCAAAAACCAGCTGAAAAGTGACTAAATGACTAAGCCTAAGCTAGATTACAAGTACAAGTTGATTATACAAGTGATCTAGCCTAACCTTGACACCTCTCTAGCTTAATTAATCTCAAGATTGAGGTGTCAAGCATCCAAAAGCCAATGTGCAGCAGCTTGGGGCCTTGAATCTGTCAAGGGGACAAGAGTACACTCCAAAACCAAGGTTGCAGCCGACCCTCCCTTGTAACCGGTTAAAAGGAATTTCCTTCCTTCTTTTGGCTGGATAAAAGAAGCACAAGCTGGTTCCTTAGCTCAACTTTAGGGCCATGATTTGACAAATATTTAGGTGCCTTTTCATGCCCTAAAGTTTGACAAAAGTTGGAGTTGAATAGGTCAGCCAATCGTCCCCTTAATTCAGGCTGTGCTGGATTGCGCCCTGCAGTGCGTGGTCTTCGGTTTTGGCTTGGTTGACTGACCAAATGGACTCCAAATGCCTTGCAAAAGGTCTTGTTAGAAAGCTAAGATCTTAAGCTTCAAGGGGGTGGTGCGTGCAGGAAATTTCCCCTTCTACATTTTGCTCCAACAAGGAAAAAATACCGGGTCAGAAACGGTATGAACTGGGCAGTTTGATTTCTTCTTTGTGCATGTGATTTCTGACTAAGGCATGAACTTCTTTGGCCTCCTTGGACTCCTTAGCAGGGGAAGGATCATTGGCAATGGTTTTGGAGGGTTTGATTGGATGGTCCCCATCACCTCTACTATATAAGGGCCATAGTTTAGAGTCATTATTGATCAACTTTTGGATTAAGCAATACAAATTCAGCATTTGAGTGGATTCTCATTTGTGTGTTCAAAACCTAGTTCTATATCTTGAGTGTTGGCAATCTCAAGTGGTGTTCTAGGTCTCTTATTCTCATCTAGGTGGTGATTAACTTTTGTATCCTAGATTGGGTTAAGGGATTGCCCAAGGTTTGGCTTGAGTGGCTCCATTGGATTATCTCAAAGTCAAGGCTTGAACTATCCTTTTTACTTTCCTTGTTTTCTCAATTACAAAAACCACAAAAATACTTAGCTTGGTCATTTGGGCTCTCATTCACATACATCATTTGGTGTCAGAGCCAAGGTTACCATTGGATCAAGTTCTTATCCCCAAAACACCTTCCCTAACCAAAACCGAGCAAACTCTCATTCCAACAGCCAGAAATCCGGCACGGCCATCTCGTGCTGTACCACACGACCGTGCCTGATGTAATCCTTAGAGAATCACAAGAATTAGGTGAATAACACTTATGAAAACAAGAGAAGGGATGTGTGTTTCTCAAGTTTAGATTAAGTGTTTAGGTTTGTTTGTGATGGAATTAAGTTAACTGATTAGGAATCCACGTAATCCTTAACTTAGGGTCCTTAACTTTGACTATGAATCCACCTAATCAAAGATTAAGATTTCCAAGATCACCACCTTAAGTGACCAACTTAAGGATAAGCAAGGAAAGGATGAAAGATTAAGACTTCAAGTCTTAAGCTTAACACAAGTTTTTGTATTCAAAGTTGAGTGTTCTCAAAAAGAAGGCTACAAAGCCATTAAATAGGCAAGGATGGCCGGTCATAAGAGGTTTCCTCCCTAGGAGGGTAACCTTCTATGCTAAGTAAAATAGCTTACATCCGGTTCTAATATAATCCTAAACAACCGGTGTAATACCTTGACAAACAATTGAATACTAACTTTGCTAGCTAATTAATCAAGAATACAAGCTTTCCTTTTGCTGAAGGAAGTCCATTTCGGCGCCCACCATAGGGAGAAGGGAAAAATATGAAGCTAACATGTGTCCTTGAAGTGGTCAAATCCAATTTTGCCTTGTGTTCTTGTCCCATTGGTTCACATGCTTCACATTCATTGGACCACCATGCAGTATGTGTGTAGGCTTATGACTGGACCCAAGATGTTGTTTTGAGGCTAAGCAAACCCTCTTTGCTAGGTAAAACCAGCCGGCTAAGCAAGGGATATGATTGGACCAAAATAAAGGTGCATTCGTACAGCGACACTCGGCTGCTTGTCGTGGTCCAATCAGGGCCATTTTTACCTTGTTAGAAAGCTGCTGAAGACTAGTTTAATCTCCAATTTGAATCATCTCATTTGGACTTATGTAGCTCCCGTGATTAGCAAAACATTGAAGATATATCACTGCAGGATAAAATCTGGATAGCCCGTGAAGATGCTTGAATTTCGTGGACCAAATGAACTCCAATTAACTTGAAACCACTTGGAATTGAAAGCTGAAATCTAGCTCTTGAAGGGCAGTAAAAAAATTGGACTTTTAAAGCATATTTAAGCCTCCATAATTAAGTAAACAAAACTGGGCTTAACATCGGATGATATCCCGGGTAAAGCAAAATGATCTTGCCTTGCCAAATGACTTTGGATCAAAGATTGGACTGATTTTCTGGGATCATTTGGGACCTCATGGACTAGATGATTAATCATGGATGGTCCTCCATCATCCTCCCCTTGTTGGGAAGATTTGGCCCTCAAATCTGACAGATAGTTGTCTGGTTCATACGGACCGAGATCAGAAACATTGAATGTGGCTGAGACTCCATAATCCCCTGGCAACTCGACTTTGTAAGCATTATTATTAATCCTTTCCAAAACTTCAAAAGGACCATCTGCTCGTGGCATCAGTTTATTTTTCCTTTTGGAAGGAAATCTTTCTTTTCGCAGATGTATCCACACCAAATCACCTGGCTGAAATACCTTCTCTTTCTTATGTCTGTTGGCGTGGGCCATATAGTTGTTGGTGACTTTCTCGATCCTGGCCTTTACCAACTCATGTAATTTCTGGATTTCTCCCACTCTATTCGCTGCGTCTGCACTTGGCCGTTGGTCTAGTGGTCGTGGTGTAAGATCAAGGGGGGTCAACGGATCAACTCCATATACGACTTTAAAAGGAGATAGACCAGTAGCCTTGCTGGGCGTTTTGTTGTAGGCGAACTCGGCATGTGGAAGTAATAAATCCCAGGCTTTAGCTTGGTGCCTAATCAGGACTCTTAGTAGGGTACCAAGGGTACGATTAGTCACCTCAGTCTATCCGTCCGTCTAGGGGTGGCAGGTAGTACTATACTTCAGTTTAGTACCCAACTTTTTCCATAAAGTAACCCAAAAATGACTCAAGAACTTGGTATCTCGATCAGAGACTATGGAACGAGGAATCCCATGCAGTCCCCTAACTTCTCTAAAGTAGAGCTCAGCAATGTGAGTAGCATCATTAGTCTTCATGCAAGGAATGAAATGAGCCATCTTTGAAAATCTGTCTACGACTACAAAGATTGAATCCTTACCCCTTTGAGTCCGTGGTAAACCAGTATGAAATCCATACTCACGTCTACCCATGGTTGAGTTGAGATTGGCAGTGGCGTGTATAATCCTTGGGGTAACAAATGGCTTGATGTAAAGGCCAAGGGTAGGGACAACCCAAGCAACCTCACATCAAAAGAAAGACAATTCCAAACCGTGTGCAGCCTCGGGTTGCAAATTGCAGGGTACGCACGGGCGTGCGTTGAACCGTGCGTGGATTGTGATAAGCTTGCCTTGGATGAATCTTCACGGCTTTGAATGTCTTTGAGAGCAAAGCCTATTCTAATGCAATGAGCTTTGTTTGGACTTGATTCTATGAGGGGAAAGGTAGAAGGAGTAGTATTGAAAAGGGGGAATGGAAGTATGGTAGGTGGTTTAATGGAATGACTTGAAGAACATTCAAGTATTGAAGGTGATAAATGAAGAACACGAAGAACGAAGAAGATCAACTTGAAGATTCAAGCTAATTAAGTGATTTAGGATAGAACTAAACTCGAGGATTAGATACAGAAACACCACTAATCTTTGAGTTTAGGGCCCTTAAGCTTGACCAAGATACAGAATCACCACTCAATCAAGATTAAGACTCACTTGAACACCACTTAGTTTGGCCTAAACTAAGATAAGCAAGCAAGAGTTTTGAAGAGAAAGCTCACAAGCTCTCTATGATTTTCTTTTACTAAAAACTGAAGTTGTTCTCTTCTTTTTTTTACCGTGAGAGGCCTTACATAAGCAGCAAAATGACCAAGCTAAGCAAGCTAGCAAGCACCTCACTTTTCCTTCCTAGGAGGGAAAGGTATTAACTAGCTCTAATTGCCACAGTTAGAGCTAATTGGCTTCAAGCATGCTTAAGACTAATCAAAACACACTTAAACCTTCAAAGAAAACAAGACAAATGATCATTACAACATAATCAACTTGTCCCTAAGCTTAATCAGCATTCAAAGGCAGCAAGTAGCCATGTGAGTAGCCGAAAAGTGGCAATCCCCTTTGCGGCTGGCCAATGGCATTCAAGGGACATCTTTCCTTGTCTCTTCCTTCTCATTGGCCGTTCTTTCCAAGGTTGTAGCTGATGATGATTGCCTTGGGGTGTGTGCCCAGCCTTGGGAGGTGTGCCAACTCAGTTGATAGCAAGGAAACCCACCGGAAAGGGTTTGCTCAGCCGTGCCTCCAAACCGTGCGCAATGGGCAGTCTTACACTCGGTTTTCAGGCCAAGTTTACCCAAAGCAAAAAGGATATGACTTGGGTTTTAAACGTGGGGGAGATAGTTAAAGGTGTATATAAACCCCCTCATTTAAGAAATCAAGGCTAAACATAGATTAAGTAAGGTAATCACATGCAAACTTTTAACCGTGCAGAATTGGACTAATTCTGGCCGGTTGGGAAAAACGCCTTTGATCTTTCATCCCCTTGTAGCATGACTTGAATTCAATGCTTGGACTTGAAAGTTAACTTCCTGAGGATTCCAACAATGCAAAAATATTGGCCTTAAGCCATGAAATGGCTTAAGAAATCAGATGCATAAAACCGGGCTTGTGCAGGCCGGTTGTGATAGTTTCAGCTTCTTGCCAAAGGTGAGCCATCTTCTTGGTTTGGGACCTTGTTCTTGGCCGACTTGGACTTGTCTCATCTGGAGCAAGGTCTTGGCTAGGTAGGACTCCATCATGGCTCTTAGCAATTTGACATGTCCCGCACCTTTTAATAATATCCTGGACGTCCTTATTCATCCCTGGCCAGTGATAATGTTCCCTAAGCATGGTTAGGGTCTTGTCTTCTCCAAAATGACCAGCTAACGAACCACCATGGACTTTCCGGATCAACAACTCACGTGTGCTGCACTTTGGGATGCATAATCGAGTACCTTTAAAGAGAAAACCCTCCTGTAGCAAGAAATCCCCTTTAGGCCGTTTTTGACACTCCAAAAACAACGACCTAAAGTCTTCATCATCTTGGTATAAAGCCTTTAGATGCTCGAACCCCAGGACACAAGCATCTAACTGGAATAATAATAGATAACGCCGAGATAATGCATCGGCGCCCTGGTTCAGCTTCCCGGACTTATGCTTGATAGTGAAGTGAAAGGACTGGAGATACTCCACCCATTTGGCGTGGCGAGAGTTCAATTTATGCTGGCCCTGAATATACTTCAAAGCTTCATGATCTGAATGTAAAATGAACTCAGTAGCAATTAGGTAATGACTCCAGTGCTCCAAGCTACGAACGATAGCATAGAACTCCTTATCGTAAGTTGAATATTTCCACCTGGTATCATATAATTTCTCACTAAAGAAGGCAAGTGGTCGACCTTCTTGAGTAAGAATCCCTCCAATACCAACACCAGAAGCATCACACTCAACCTCAAAAACTTTATCAAAACAGGTTAATGCTAAGACAGGTGCCTGAGTCAACTTTTCTTTCACTTCTTCAAAGGCGGCTTGGGCTTTAGGATTCCATGGGAATGAAGAACCCTTAAGCACCTCAGTCATAGGAGATAAGATGGTACTGAAGTTACGAATAAATCTCCTATAGAACGAGGCCAAACCATGAAAGCTACGAACATCATGAATACTTTTAGGGACAGGCCACGTCCGAACGGCCTCTATTTTGCTTTCATCAACCTTAATCCCACTTTCAGAAACAATATATCCTAAGAAGGTAACTTCACAGGTGAAGAAGGTACATTTCTTAAGATTCCCAAATAACTTTTCTTTTTCAAGAACGAGCATCACCTGAGTAAGATGTTCTTGATGCTCATGCTCGTCTTTACTAAACATCAATATGTCATCAAAGTATACGACCACAAATTTTCCAATAAATGGTCGAAATACTTGATTCATCAACCTCATAAACGTCCTAGGGGCATTTGACAAACCAAAGGGCATGACCAACCACTCGTATAACCCTCCCTTGGTTTTAAAGGCTGTGTTCCACTCGTCTCCTTCCCTAATACGGATCTGGTAATATCCACTTCTCAAATCAATCTTGCTAAACACCTTCGAACCATGTAACTCATCTAGCATATCTTCAAGCCTAGGTATGGGATACCTATACTTGATAGTGATTTTGTTTATGGCTCGACTATCGACACACATCCTCATACCACCATCTTTCTTTGGTACCAAAAGAGCCGGAACCGCACAAGGACTTAATGACTCCCGAACCAATCCCTTAGACATAAGCTCTTCAACCTGACGTTGAATTTCTTGGGTATCTTTCGGATTGGCTCTGTAGGCTGGCTTATTTGGTAACACTGCCCCATGTATAAGGTCAATATGATGTTGGATGTCACGTTTGGGAGGCAAACCCGTAGGGATTTCATCGGGAAATAGGTGACCAAACTGACTTAATATGATCTTGGCTATAGGATGGGATGGTAGGGGTGTTTCAGGCTTAGTTTGCACTTTTAAGATCCATTCTTTCAAGGCTTTAAACTCATGTTGAGAAGCCTTTAGGACTGGTTCTCCAAGTGACAACAATAGGTCGGATTGATTTGGGTTTTTTTGTGGTTTCTTTTTGTGGAGTTCGGATGGGGCTAATGGAGTAAGGGTGATTTTTTTGCTATCTTTTGAAAAGGAATATGTGTTTAGGAAACCATTATGCATAACCTTTCGGTCATACATCCAGGGGCGTCCTAACAGAATATGGCAGGCATCCATGGGGACAACATCACACCAAACCTCATCTTGGTAATTCTTACCAAGAGTAAATGAAATCAAGCATCGAGAGTTAACTTGAATCCCTTTACTCTAGTTCAACCACTGAATATTGCATGGGTGTGGATGAGCCATAGTTTCTAATTTCAATTTCTCGATCACCTCCAAAGAAACTACGTTGGCACAACTTCCTCCATCGATAATCGCTGAACAAATTTTGCCTTGGATGGTACAACGTGAATGAAAGATATTTTCACGTTGCTCATCCTTAGCTGATTTTTGAACACTCATCACCCTCCTGATTACAAGCATCTCTCCCTCATCTGCTTGCTCCACAAACTCTTCAGTTTCACTTTCCAGATCTTGCACATCTTCTCCCTCTTCTTTTTCCTCTCTTTTTTCCTCCACATACTCATCCTTTTTTGACTCCCACTCAGCTAAAGAAATAATTTTGCGACTTGGACAATCAGATGCGATATGTCCGAAGCCCTGACACTTATAACACCTCTTTTGGCTAGTTTGGCTTGGATGATTTGGGATCTGCTGGAGCCTTTGTGGAGTTGGGGTTTTTTATGGAAAGGAAGGGGAAGGTGGCGTGGGTTTAATGGGTTGAGGCGTGTAGCTCCCCTTGTTAGAGGGTTGCCTACGGCTTGGTGTTGAAGAATATGGCTTGGAAAAATCACACACATAGGTTCTAGATTTTCTCTGCTGCTCCACTTTATGTGCCAGAATACAAACTTCATCGAATGAGGTATAAGCTTGCAAATCAACTATGTTGGCTATTCTAGGATCAAGCCCTCCTAGATAACGAACAATAGTTTGCTCCTTAGGCTCATGAATGTCGCATTTAATCATGAGTTTTTCGAACTCACGTGTGTATTCTTCAACATTCATTTTGCCTTGTTGTAAATGGTGAAAGAGTATGTACTGATCTTGAACGTATGTGGAAGGCAGGAAACGTGCTTTCATCTTGGCTTTCATTTTATCCCAAGTACTAATTTTACTCTTTCTCTCCCTAGTTCTCTTGGCATTGAGGTTCGTCCACCATAAGGAGGCGTACTTTCTCAATCTAAGAGCAACTAGCTTCACTTTTTTATCCTCAGGTATTTCCTTGAACTCAAAGACTCTCTCTACAGTCTGTAACCATTCTATGAACTCATCAGGGTCTAACTTTCCTTCAAACTCAGGAATCTCAACTTTGAAATCTCCTAAGTTAGAAGTAGGTTTAGGACCCCTAATAGCCCTCACAAATGGTACTTCTTCTTCTTCTAACTCAAACAAAGCTCGATTAATATCTTCCTCATTCTCACCGCTCATTCTTCTTGGTCGTTCACTAGGCTCCTCTATTCTGATACCTCCTGATCCTTGCATCTTCTGTTTTTGCTTCATACTATCACCAAGTTGCTTCTTTAGATATTCATTTTGAGCCCTGAGTTCTTGATTACTCAAGACCAATTCTTGCATTTGATTGGTAATAGCTTCAAGTTTCTCATCCATTGACATACTGGTACTCATTTTGTGATCGAGGGGAGGAAAGGCTTGAAGTATGGATTGAGTTTAGAATGAAAAGGCAAGGATTCTTCACGTAGCAAAGTGGCACGGTCGTGCTTGTGGACACGGGGTACCCGTGCCAACTTGCTGTCCGTGGAAAAAGGGAAGAGTCGGTTTGAGTGTTTTGGAATGAGGGATGTGTTTGATGACTTGCTTTGTATTTAGCTTTGGTTCAGAGTATAGGCTGGGGTAACGTGTGGTCCAGGCAAGGATCTGAACTTGCTCTGATACCAAAAATGATGTAATCCTTAGAGAATCACAAGAATTAGGTGAAGAACACTTATGAAAACAAGAGAAGGGATGTGTGTTTCTCAAGTTTAGATTAAGTGTTTAGGTTTGTTTGTGATGGATTTAAGTTAACTGATTAGGAATCCACCTAATCCTTAACTTAGGGTCCTTAACTTTGACTAGGAATCCACCTAATCAAAGATTAAGATTTCCAAGATCACCACCTTAAGTGACCAACTTAAGGATAAGCAAGGAAGGGATGAAAGATTAAGACTTCAAGTCTTAAGCTTAACACAAGTTTTTGTATTCAAAGTTGAGTGTTCTCAAAAAGAAGGCTACAAGGCCATTAAATAGGCAAGGATGGCCGGTCATAAGAGGTTTCCTCCCTAGGAGGGTAACCTTCTATGCTAAGTAAAATAGCTTACATCCGGTTCTAATATAATCCTAAATAACCGATGTAATACCTTGACAAACAACTGAATACTAACTTTGCTAGCTAATTAATCAAGAATACAAGCTTTCCTTTTGCTGAAGGAAGTCCATTTCGGCGCCCACCATAGGGAGAAGGGAAAAATCTGAAATTAACATGTGTCCTTGAAGTGGTCAAATCCAATTTTGCCTTGTGTTCTTCTCCCATTGGTTCACATGCTTCACATTCATTGGACCACCATGGAGTGCGTGTGTAAGCTTATGACTGGACCTAATATGTTGTTTTGAGGCTAAGCAAATCCTCTTTGCTAGGTAAAACCAGCCGGCTAAGCAAGGGATATGATTGGACCAAAATAAAGGTCCATTCGTATAGCGACACTCAGCTGCTTGTCGTGGTTAGAAAGCTGCTGAAGACTAGTTTAATCTCCAATTTGAATCCTCTCATTTGGACTTCTGTAGCTCACGTGATTAGGAAAACATTGAAGGTATATCACGGCAGGACAAAATTTGGATAGCCCGTGAAGATGCTTGAATTTCGTGGACCAAATGAACTCCAATTAACTTGAAACCACTTGGAATTGAAAGCTGAAATCTAGCTCTTGAAGGGCAGCAAAAAAATTGGACTTTTAAAACATATTTAAGCCTCCATAATTAAGTAAACAAAACCGGGCTTAACATCGGATGATATCCCGGGTAAAGCAAAATGATCTTGCCTTGCCAAATGACTTTGGATCAAAGATTGGACTGATTTTCTGGGATCATTTGGGACCTCATGGACTAGATGATTAATCGTGGATGGTCGTCCATTAGTGCCCCTCCCCAAAGTCCTAAACCGGCCCTTTTTCTACCACAAAGACCCTCTCAAAATGTCATCTAGCCGATCCCATGATCGAGTTGATGAGTTGGAAGCCCAAGTAAAGTACCTTCAAACTCGACTTGGCCAACTCATAGAGGAGAAAAGAAGATGGAATCGAAGCCCCTCTCACTCACGCACTCATGAAGACTCGGATGAATCCGAGAGGGAAGAAAAGAGCTACCATTCTAGCCTTAGTGACGAAGATGTTCCAAGAAGACGCCAAAGAAGGGAAGGAAGTAGCCTTGGCAATTTTAGGGTGGACATCCCAGAATTTGAAGGCCAACTAGACCCGGATCACTTTCTAGATTGGCTTCAAACCATTGAGCGTGTCTTTGAATACAAGGATGTGCCCGAAGATAAGAAGGTAAAGCTCGTTGCCCTCAAACTCCGAAAGTATGCATCTATTTGGTGGGCAAACCTTGTGGCCAAGCGAGTAAGAAATGGGAAAGGGAAGATCTGAACATGGGCTAAGATGAAAGAAAAACTCAAGTCCAAGTTCCTCCCTTCACATTATATTCAAGACAACTACTCCAAGCTCCATCACCTAAAGCAAGGCTCCAAGAGTGTTGAGGAGTATACCCGAGAGTTTGAACAACTCCTACTCAAATGTGACTTGAGAGAAGATGATGCCCAAACAATGGTAAGGTACCTAAGTGGCTTGGATGAGTCTATTGCTCATGTAATTGAATTGCATCCATATACTTCCTTAGATGACTTGAGTTCTCTTGCTTACAAAGTAGAGCAACAAAAGAAGTCTAAAGGAAAGAGCCCCATTTCTAAACCCACTCCACGTCCTTTCTCCTCTCAAGAACCAGCTCACTTTACTCCACAAAGCCAAACCCCCTCACAGCCCAAAAATATCCCTCCTATCACTCCTATACCCTCCACAAAAGTGCTTTCAAAGCCCAAAGACAAAACTCGATGTTTCCGTTGTCAAGGCCTTGGGCACATTGCCACCGAGTGCCCTAACAAGCGGATTGTGTCCTTAGCCGAATTCCAAGCCTCCTTTGAGGAGCAACATGAAGAAGAAGAAGGAGAAGATTGCGTGGTGGAAAATGTGGAAGAAGTTGAAGAAGGCCCCAATAAAGGAGAATTGTTGGTCATTAGAAGAGCCTTGAGTGGTTTTGCCACCCAAGATAACTTAGAACAAAGAGAAGCTATTTTCCATACAAAGTGCACCATAGGTGGCAAGGTGTGTTCACTCATCATTGATGGAGGAAGTTGCACCAATGTTGCTTCCCAAACTTTGGTGGACAAACTTGAGCTTGCGGTTTCTCCACATCCTAGGTCATATAACATTGAATGGCTTAACCAAGGTAAAGGTCTATAAGTCTCATCTCAGTGCCTATTGTCTTTGAGCATTGGACAAACTTACAAAGATGAGATATGGTGTGATGTTCTTCCCATGGATGTATGTCATATATTGTTGGGAAGACCATGGATGTTTGATCGGAATGTACTTCATGATGGGCTCTCAAATACATGCTCTTTTGCCAAGGATGGTAGGAAAATCACCTTAATCCCCATTCAACCTTCCCAAACCCCCAAACCACAAAAAGCCTTACAAAGGAATCTCGTACTCACCTCTCTTCTCCCAACCGAGTCTAACCCTAGTTTTTACCCTCCCCTTACCCTCTTTTATCAACTCCATGCTCATACTGCTCCTCAAAAGATGCCTTATGACTTTTTCCCTCAAAGAACCCCACTTCATAAAATTGACCTCTTTTATGGGAAGAAAGAAAACCCTTCGAGTTTGAGGACAAACTCCAAACAACCCGGGGAGAATAATGCATATATTCAAGGGGTTCATTTTCATTTCTCAAACTCCACTTCAAGGAAGGTAAAAGTCCAACAAGATCAGGCCTAGAAACGTTCACTTCTAGTTCCATTATATGAATTCCATGATACAAGACACTTTAAGGAGTTTATGTTGAACTTCAAAGTGCCTTTTTCAAAAGGGATTTCCAAATGGGGATTAAGAGCATCATGCACCATGCCTATAAATCCTACTACTATTATTGAGCTCAAGGAAGGTCAAGAGAAGCTTAAGGAGGCCAAGTAGAGAGCCCTCACATGCAAAAAGGCCATGGAGATCCCTAATGAGCTAGCACCTAGCTCATCCGCATATACCCCCGGTTTTGTCATGCTTTTGTAGCACAATGTAATGGGCCAAATTGCTGATGGTCCTTAATTAATCAAGCTTAAAGAATAAGCTTTCCAACAAGACCAACCACGTTTTATTTGGAGTTCATTTGGTTGGTCAACCTCAGCCCACAAAATCGGATATCGAACTACACGCCAGTTTTGGGCAGTCTCCACTCTTTAGCCCATAACTTTTGAACGGCTAATCCCAATGCTATGAAACCACCTCTCTTGGAAACTAGAAATCCTAAGCTTTCCAATGAACCCACGATCACCGAATTTGGACCAGTAACCAGGGAGATATGCCTATTTGAAGTTGGGGTTGCTGCTGATGTGAATGCATTTAATGCAAAACGCGTGAGACTTGCGAATGCTTTTCATTTCGGCTATTGCTGCTTGGTTCCTCCTCCACAGCTGAGTTTCTTCCCCTATAGCAAGGCCAAGACATGTGAGAATGAAGGGTGCATGAATCCCCTTTGCTGCTGCACTCTTTTCACACCAAAAGACATCAAGAGACACACCTCTTCACCCTCGGTGCATCCGAATGTAGCTGCAGCAAATTTACTTATTTTCTTCACACCCTTTCATGTATTTTTCTTCTACCTTTTCATGTTTAAGGCCTCTACTATATAAAGGCCATAGTTTAGAGTCATTATTGATCAACTTTTGGATTAAGCAATACAAATTCAGCATTTGAGTGGATTCTCATTTGTGTGTTCAAAACCTGGTTCTATATCTTGAGTGTTGGCAATCTCAAGTGGTGTTCTAGGTCTCTTATTCTCATCTAGGTGGTGATTAACTTCTATATCCTAGATTGGGTTAAGGGATTGCCCAAGGTTTGGCTTGAGTGGCTCCATTGGATTATCTCAAAGTCGAGTCTTGAACTATCCTTTTTACTTTCCTTGTTTTCTCAATTACAAAAACCACAAAAATACTCAGCTTGGTCATTTGGGCTCTCTTTCACATGCATCATTTGGTATCAGAGCCAAGGTTACCATTTGATCAAGTTCTTATCCCCAAAACACCTTCCCTAACCAAAACCGAGCAAACTCTCATTCTAACAGCCAGAAATCCGGCACGGCCATACCGTGCTGCACCACACGACCGTGCCCCTCCCCAAAGTCCTAAACCGGCCCTTTTTCTACCCCAAAGACCCTCTCAAAATGTCATCTAGCCGATCCCATGATCGAGTTGATGAGTTGGAAGCCTAAGTAAAGTACCTTCAAACTCGACTTGGCCAGCTCATGGAGGAGAAAAGAAGATGGAATCGAAGCCCCTCTCACTCACGCACTCATGAAGACTCGGATGAATCCGAGAGGGAAGAAAAGAGCTACCATTCTAGCCTTAGTGACGAAGATGTTCCAAGAAGACGCCAAAGAAGGGAAGGAAGTAGCTTTGGCAATTTTAGGGTGGACATCCCAGAATTTGAAGGCCAACTAGACCCGGATCACTTTCTAGATTGGCTTCAAACCATTGAGCGTGTCTTTGATACAAGGATGTACCCGAAGATAAGAAGGTAAAGCTCGTTGCCCTCAAACTCCAAAAGTATGCATCTATTTGGTGGGCAAACCTTGTGGCCAAGCGAGTAAGAAATGGGAAAGGGAAGATCTGAACATGAGCTAAGATGAAAGAAAAACTCAAGTTCAAGTTCCTCCCTTCACATTATATTCAAGACAACTACTCCAAGCTCCATCACCTAAAGCAAGGCTCCAAGAGTGTTGAGGAGTATACCCGGGAGTTTCAACAACTCCTACTCAAATGTAACTTGAGAGAAGATGATGCCCAAACAATGGTAAGGTACCCAAGTGGCTTGGATGAATCTATTGCTTATGTAATTGAATTGCATCCATATACTTCCTTAGATGACTTGAGTTCTCTTGCTTACAAAGTAGAGCAACAAAAGAAGTCTAAAGGAAAGAGCCCCATTTCTAAACCCACTCCTCGTCCTTTCTCCTCTCAAGAACCAGCTCACTTTACTCCACAAAGCCAAACCCCCTCACAGCCCAAAAATGTCCCTCCTATCACCCCTATACCCTCCACAAAAGTGCCTTCAAAGCCCAAAGACAAAACTCGATGTTTCCGTTGTCAAGGCCTTGGGCACATTGCCTCTGAGTGCCCTAACATGATGTAAGTCTCAAGGGCAGGAACAACCTAAGCCAACTTACAACAAGAACACAACCAAAACAAGTGGAAAACTCACGAACCAAGGGGGGCACGGTCGTGCTTAAGGACACGGTGTGGCCGTGCCAAATTCCTGCCCTTCACGTCTAAAGTTTGTGATTTCTCACGATTTAAAGTGGTTTTGTGTTTGGGCTAAAAACTAAATCAAAGCAAGAAGTCTTGGCCTTGATTAAGCTTGAAAAGAGTATGAGAAAGGGTAGGAAATGTGTGGAATGAAAAGAATGAGAAGTTCAATGATTAGAACACAAAAGAGAGCTTATGGTTTAAGGAATCCAAAAGCTAGCTTTATGAACTTTAAGTGAATTCAATACGTTTGGGATAGTTCTAAGCTTTGTGATTAGATAAGATACACCATCAATCACCTAGCTTAGGGCCCTTAATCTTTGATAAGGATACAGATACACCATCTAATTAATGATTAAGACTCACTTGAACACCACCATAATCGGCCTAATTAAGGATAAGCAAGTTAAGTGTTTGAGAGGAACACAAGACACAAAGTCTTTTCTTAATTTTGATACACACGCTTGATATCATGCAAAAGGGTAGCAAAGGCACTTATAAGGCCTTTGATTACACGAAATGAAGCTTTCCTTCTAGGCAAGGAAAGTCATTAAACTAACCCTATGCTTAATTACACACGGTTTAAGCTTAAACATGCATAAGCTGAAAGTTTAAGCTATAAAATACAAGATTTATTTCTTAAACTCTTTCCTAAACATTAAGAAACCTTATTGACTAAATTTCCCTTTGTGGAAGGTAAGGGATGCACGGCTGCCACCTCAAAAGGCTGATGAATGCATGGCTGCCAAGTTGTTTGAGTGTGGCCGGTCCATAGCTTGCCATGTGTCGCCTTCTTCATGCTTCCACGTGTTATTCTCCTATGTGGCTGAGTGGCAGCTTACCAAGAAGCTCTAGGTGACCAAGTAGGCAAGCACACACCTCAAGCAAACCCATCTAGGAGGGAAATCCATCTTGCTAAGCAACCGGGTATCTAGGTGTCCGTTTCTGCCGTGACTTGTGCTTCATGTTTGACACCTCAAATGCTAAGCAATCTTGGGTTTCCTTACATGGAAGGAAACCTCAAGATGTCTAGTTTACCCTTGTTTTTGAATCATAGCATTTGGACGTCATTTACCCCTTGAATCAGCCTGATTTCCAAAACCGTGCAGATTAGGCTTCAAAGCAGCACAGGTTTAGTGACTAACCTAATTCACTAACCAATTGAACTCCAAATCTGGTAATTCCAATTGAAAATGAAAGCTAAGACATTAAGCTTGTATGTACACCAAAAAACAAGCAATTAAGCTAGGATTAAACTTGATAAATCAAGTAGACAAAACCGGGTGAAAAATCGAATGAAAAACCGGGTGCATCACCATCAATGTTCTTCACCAAACAATTAATGGTCGTGGCTTTGGACTTGGTTTCTTGATTATTTTGGATCATTTGAATGTTCATGGACCCTATGGATGGACCCCCATCATTCTCCCCTTGTTGGGAAGATTTGATCCTCAAATCAGAAAGACAATCATCTGCTTCATAAGGCTTAAATCAGCAACATTAAATGTAGCTGATACTCCATATTCGCCTGGTAATTCCACCTTATAAGCATTGTCATTAATCCGTTCCAAAACCTCAAATGGACCATCTGCTCGTGGCATCAACTTAGTTTTCCTTTTGGAAGGAAAACGTTCTTTACGTAGATGTATCCAAACCAAATCGCCTGGCTTGGAAAGCTTCTCCTTCTTGTGCTTGTTAGCTTGGGCCGTGTATGATAGGGTAGTTTTCTCAATCTTGGCCTTTACTAACTCATACAACTTTTGAATCTCTTCCACTCTAGTTGCGGCATCCGCACTAGGCTGTTGATCTAACGGTCGGGAAGTAAGATCAAGTGGACTCAGGGGATCAATCCCATAGACCACCTTAAAGGGTGATAGACCAGTAGCCTTGCTAGGAGTCTTGTTATATGCAAACTCAGCATGTGGAAGTAACAGATCCCAGGCTTTTGCTTGGTTTTTAATCAAAACCCTTAATAGAGTACCAAGGGTTCGATTAGTAACCTCTGTTTGCCCGTCTGTTAGTGGATGACAAGTGGTACTGTATTTGAGTTTGGTACCCAACTTCTTCCACAAAGTAATCCAAAAGTGACTTAAGAACTTGGTATCTCGATCTGAGACGATGGAACGAGGAATTCCATGTAATCTCACCACCTTTTTGAAATAGAGCTCAGCGACATGAGTAGCATCATTAGTCTTGTTGCAGGGAATAAAATGAGCCATCTTTGAATATCGATCCACAACCACAAAGATAGAATCTTTACTTCTTTGTGTCTTGGGTAAACCAAGTATGAAATCCATACTAACGTCTACCCAAGGTAACGTGGGAATAGGTAGTGGCGTGTAAAGCCCCTGGGGGAGTGAATGGCTCTTTGCAATTTGACATGTACTGCATCTTCTAATGATATCTTGAACGTCCTTCTCCATGCCTGGCCAATAATAATGTTCCCTAAGCATGATTAGGGTCTTGTCTTCACCAAAATGACCAGCTAAAGATCCAGCATGGACTTCTCGAATCAACAACTCACATGTGCTGCACTTAAGGACAAACAATCGAGCACCTTTGAAGAGAAATCCTTCTTGATCTAGGAAATCTCCTTTGGGATGCTTGGTGCACTCAGAATATAACACCCCAAAATCTTCATCATCCTGATACAACGCCTTTAGATGCTCAAATCCAAGGATACAAGCATTTAACTGAAATAACAATAGATAACACCAAGAAAGGGCATCGGCGCCTTGATTCATCTTTCCGGACTTATGCTTAATAGTGAAGTGAAAGGATTGTAGAAACTCAACCCACTTGGCATCTCGTGAGTTTAATTTGTGTTGACCTTGAATATACTTCAAAGCCTCATGATCAGAATGAAGAATAAACTCACTGGCAACCAAATAATGATTCCAATGTTCTAAGGATCGAACGATGGCATAGAACTCTTTGTCGTTGGTTGAATATCTTCTTCTGGTATTACATAATTTCTCACTGAAGAAGGCTAAAGGACGTCCTTCTTGGGTAAGAATTCCACCAATACCAACTCCAGAAGCATCGCACTCAATTTCAAAGACCTTCTCAAAGCATGGTAAAGCTAATACCGGTGCTTGAGTTAGTCTTTCTTTCACTTCTTCAAAGGCAGCTTGTGCTTTAGGATTCCATGTGAATGAGGAACTCTTAAGAACTTCAGTCATAGGAGCTAAAATAGTGCTGAAATTGCGTACGAATCTCCTGTAGAAAGAAGCCAAGCCATAGAAGCTTCGAACATCATGAATACTTTTAAGAATAGGCCAAGTCCGAACGGCCTCAATCTTGCTTTCATCCGCCTTAATTCCATCTTCTGAAACAATATAACCTAAGAAGGTAACTTCATGGGTAAAGAAGGTACACTTCTTAAGGTTACCAAATAACTTCTCCTTTTCAAGAACAAGCATCACCTGAGTTAAGTCATCTTGATGCTCTTACTCGTTCTAGCTAAACACCAATATATCATCAAAGTATACGACCACGAATTTGCCTAAATATGGCCGAAATACTTGATCCATCAATCTCATAAACGTACTAGGGGCATTTGAAAGACCAAAAGGCATGACTAACCATTCATATAATCCACCTTTAGTCTTAAAAACAGTCTTCCACTCATCACCCTCCCTAATACGAATCTGATAGTAACCACTCCTTAAATCAATCTTACTAAACACCTTAGAGCCATATAATTCGTCCAACATATCTTCAAGCCTAGGTATGGGATACCTATACTTGATAGTAATTTTGTTTATGGCCCTACTGTCAACACACATCCTCATACTACCATCCTTTTTGGGAACCAAGAGAGCCGGGACAGCACACGGACTCAAGGATTCTCGCACCAACCCTTTAGACACCAATTCTTCAACATGACGTTGAATCTCTTGGGTTTCTTTTTGGTTTGTTCTGTAGGCTGGTTTATTTGGTAGAATGGATCCTGGGATAAGGTCAATATGATGTTGTATGTCACGCTTGGGTGGTAAACACAAAGGTATCTCATCAGAAAATAGGTGACTAAACTGTTCCAATATGACCTTGGCTACAGGATGGGATGGAAGTGGTGTTTTTGGTTCATCTTGAACTTGCAATATCCACTCTTTCAAAGCTTTAAACTCGTGTTGAGTAGCTTTCAAAAGTGGTTCCCCTTATGTCAAAAGCAAGTCAGATTGATTTTGGCTTTTTTGTGGTTTCATTTTGTGGAGTTCAGATGGTGACATAGGATTCAGGGTAATTTTCTTGCCATCTTTGGTAAAGGAATAGGTGTTTAGGTAACCATTATGCATGATCTTTCTATCATACATCCATGGTCTCCCTAGTAAAATATGGCAAGCATCCATGGGGATAACATCACACCGAATGATGTATATCTCAAGGGAGGAAGGATCCCAAGCTAACACACATCAAAGAGATCAAAATTACAAAGGTTTGAGTCGTACCAAGGTGGCACGGTCGTGCTTAGGAGCACGGGTAGGCCGTGCCACTTTTCTGGTTGTGGAAACTGAATTTAGCTCACTTGAGCCGGTTGGATGTTCTTAGGGATGGATGTGTTTGCTAGGCCTTTTGAGTGCTTTAAACCGTGGAATGGGATGGAAAGAAGGGTATGAAGGATGAGGGAGTGAGGGGATTTGAGGGAGCTTCAAAGTAAAAGATTATTAACTTACAAACTTAAGCTAATAATCTTACCTTAATCCTCTCTTAATCCGGTTATTTGTGAACAAGATTTGGATAGGCTAAACTCAATGAATGGATACAGAAACACCACCAATCTTTGAGTTTAGGGCCCTTAAACTTGATTAAGATACAGATATCACCACTTAATCAAGGTTAAGACTTAACTTGAACACCACCTTAATTGGCCTAATTAAGGATAAGCAAGCAAGAGTTTGAGAGGAAAAGCTTTCAAGCTTTCAATATGATTTTCATTCACTAAAATGCTGAGTCCTTTATGCCATGACCGTGCATTCCTTAAGTAAGCATGTCAAGCAAGCATACAAGCAAGCAAGCACCTTACTAATCCTTTCCTTCCTAGGGAGGAAAGGTCTTAATTAGCTAAACATACCCGATTAGAGCAAAACCGGTTGTCACCTAGGTTTAGCTAGCTTAATTACATCCTTTAACATTAAGGAAAGCAAGACAATAGATGTTTACATTGCAATTAGCTTAAACATAAGCCAAAGCAGCTGATAAACCTCCTCTCTTGCCATTGGACAGCCGAAAAGGGGACAATGCTTTACGGCTAGCCAATTACAAAGAGGGGACATCTTCCATGGCAGCTTCTCTCCCATTGGTTGTTCTTCTCAAGGTTGCAGCTCATCATTGGGACTTTGGGATGTGTGCCCAGCCTTGAGGGGCGTGCCATATCTACTGAAGTGAAGAAAACCCACCGGAGAAGGCAAAATAAAATCGGACTGCTGAACCGGGTTCTTGGACAGTTTTGTGGCCGGTTTTGGGGCTTTGGTTTAACCTTGGCAAAAGCGAGTTTGACTCTGGTTTTAACCCATGTTCCAAGAAAGTTTAGGATGTGTTTAAACCCTCCCAACCAAGAAATTAAGGTTAAATAAAGTTTAAGTGGGGTTTTCAAGCTAAAAGATAAAACCGTCCAGATTGGGTGCAATTCTGACCGGTTTGACAAAATACCTTGTTCCTCCTTTCTATGACTTGGATAGTGGTAAACTAATATTGGGACATGAAAGGGGACATCTTAAGGTTTAGCAAAATGCAAAAATTAAGGACTTAAGCCTCCTTAAACCTTAGGAAATCAAGTGCACAAAACCGGGTAAGGTTTGCTTCTTGAACCCGTGTGCACCTCCTTGGGATGTTTGGACAATTTAGACCATGGCTTGTATCTTGGAGCTTGTATTGGACCTTGATTGACTTGTTGGACCTTCTTCATTGCTAATGGTGGTGGGGACTACATCATCCTCCCCTTGTTGAGAAGATTTGATCCTCAAATCGACAAGGTAATCATCTTCGTGGTAAGCTTGCAAATCAGCTACATTGAATGTGGCTGACACTCTGTAATCACCTGACAAATCAACCTTGCAAGCATTATCATTAATACGTTCGAGTACCTCAAAAGGGCCATCTGCTCATGGCATAAGCTTGTTCTTTCGTCTGGATGGGAATCTCTCCTTCCTTAGATGGATCCACACGAGGTCGCCTGGTAGAAATGCAATCTTTCTTCTATGCTTATTGGCTTGAGCTTGATAGGCTTCATTAGGCTTTTCAATCTTGCTCCTCAACAACTCATGGACCTTCTTGATTTGTTCTACCCTTGCTGCTGCATCTGGATGTGGTTTCTGATCGAAAGACTGTGGAATGAGATCAAGTGGGCCTAGGGGATCAATTCCATAGACCACCTTGAATGGAGAGTGACCAGTAGCCCTGCCTGGCGTCCTGTTATAAGCAAACTCTGCATGGGGTAAGAGCAAATCCCAAGCCTTGGCATGAGGTTTAATCAAAGTTCTTAGGAGAGTCCCTAAGGTTCGATTAGTAACCTCAGTTTGTCTGTCAGTCTGTGGGCGACATGTGGTACTATATTTCAGCTTGGCACCCATCTTTTTCCACAATGTAACCCAAAAATGACTCAAAAACTTGGTATCCCTGTTAGAAACAATTGACTGGGGAATACCATGCAATCTCACTACCTCTCTAAAGTACAATTTAGCAATGTGAGTAGCATCATTTGTTTTGTTACATGGAATGAAATGAGACATCTTAGAAAACCTATCAACAACAACAAAAATAGAGTCTTTGTTCCTTTGTGTTTTAGGTAATCCAAGAATAAAGTCCATGCTTACATCAACCCATGGTGAAGTGGGGACTGGCAATGGAGTATACAAACCATGGTGATGGAGATCCCTCCATGCCCTTTGATTTAAAGAATCAAATCAAGGCTAGGTAATTTTATTTTGGGGATTAAAGGATGAATGATTCATCCTAGTTTTGTTTAAGGACCTAAAACAGCAGGTCAGGTTTGTTTTCACAGCAAACCCGGTTTTCGAGAGGTTAATTACGTCAAAACCTTTAAGGTTTAAGTCCAATATTTTGCATTGGGATTAAAGTTCAAGAAGTCAGCTTTGCAACAAAAAAAGTTTCATCCCGTTTGGACTTCATTTGCCCTCTCAAATTGGCTAATAAACCCAA
This sequence comes from Carnegiea gigantea, assembly GCA_029747015.1. NCBI lineage: Eukaryota > Viridiplantae > Streptophyta > Magnoliopsida > Caryophyllales > Cactaceae > Carnegiea > Carnegiea gigantea. The sequence continues at coordinate 32,183 of JAKOGI010004070.1, forward strand.
GCTATACAAACTGCCAGTTCAGACAGATTGTACCCGGTTTTTGGGTATGTATTTAGACAAGTTTAATGGTGGTTTAAATCTTGGATTTTTACCTTCTTAGAATCCTCAAGATGTCCCCTTTCAAGCCCCAGCATTACTTTTCCATCATTCCACTCGAAGAATGGGAGAACAAGATGTTTTGCCAAACCAGCCAGATTAGCACCTAATCTGCACGGTTTAATGTTTTAGCTTGAAGGCCCCACTTAAACTTTGTTTAACCTTAATTTCTTGGTTGGGGGGGGATTATACACATCCTAAACTTTCCTCCCATGGTCTAAAAACAGAATCATACTCACGTTTGCTAGGGTTAAACTCAGTCGCAAAACCGGTCAATTTCTGTCCAAAGAATCCGGTTTGACAATCCGGTTTGTTTTTGCCCTCACCGGTGGGTTTGCTTCACTTCAGCTGATATGGCACGTCGTCCAAGGCTGGGCACACGTCCCAAGGCTTCAATGAGCAGCTGCTACCTTGAAAAGAACAGCCAATAAGAGAAGAGAGACAAAGAAAGATGTTCCTTGCTTCCCATAGGCCAGCCGTAAAGTGGCTTGTGCTTTTCGGCTGAAGCATGTGCATTCTTGCTGAGTTTCCAGCTGCTTGGGCTTAAGTACAAGTCAATTAAAGTTGTAATAACTATTAGTCTTGCTTTCCTTGTTGTTTCAAATGTGTTAGACTAGTTTAAGCAAGCATGTATTTTTGATTAGCACAAATCAGCTTGTTTTGCTCTTAATAGCTTTCCTCCTTAGGAGGGAAAGGTGAGGTGTGTGCTTGTATGGCTGCTAGTTTGCTTATTTAAAGGCACACAGCCCCCCCTTGTAATATATCAGATTTTGAAAGAAAACCTCTTTGAGAGCTTTGTGCTTTCATGCCTTGGTGCAACCAAATTCCAACTTGCTTATCCTTAATCTAGTCAATTAAGGTGGTGATCAAGTAGGTTTTAATCCTGAATTAAGTAGTGTTTCTGTATCTTAATCCAAGGTTAAAGACTCTAAACTTAAGTTTGGTGGTGATATCTGTATCCAAACATTGAGTTTAGCACTATCCAACTACCTTAATAATCTTCAAGTATTCAAAGAGAAGTGAAGGAAGATTTGCTAGCTTAAATTGAGTTAGTGAATTCTTATCTTTAATTCTCCTTCATTCCATACATTTACAAACCTTCATTCATCCAGTACCATGCTGATGCAAGGCTAAGGATAGCCCCTTTGGCTTAGCTTTCCACACAAACACAAAGCCAAACTCAAACCGTGAAACACCACAAAACCGGCCATGCTTGACAGTGATATGGCACGGCCATACCGTGCCTAAGTGCACGACCGTGCCACCCTTGCCGTGTGGTTTTTTTCCTGTTTGCTTCGTGTTTAGCTTGGTTATCTTCTACCCTTCATATGTCCAACACAATCCCCTTGAAGATATCTCAAAGTTCCCTTTTGATTTTTACTTAGAATCCCTTGATTCTAAGTTCCATTCCTCCCTCACATGTTTGATGCTTCACAACCATCATATTATGTGTCCACTTTCCTTGGTTTTCCCTTGATTGTATCTACCTTTGGTTTGTAAGGTTTCACTCTTAATTTGAGTTCTAGCCTAGACCCTCGGCAGGTACATCATATTTGGTATCAGAGCAAGTTCAGAACTTGGCCTGAAACCCACACCATCCACACGCCCAAAGCTCCTCAAAACACAAATCCAACTTCATTCCCTCAAAACACCCGCTTTCGCAATGAGAATTGGGAAAGATATGTCCCTTAGAAAAATCCTCAAACTACAAAAAGAGCTTGAAGCATTTGACCTCAGAACACAAGAAATAAACTGGGAAATGCAGCAGCAAGAAAGAGAACTTGATCTACTCACCCTCTGGTTTGAAGAAAGAAGAAAATCCAATCAGCCTTTTGTTTCATCAGAGATAGATCAAAGTCACAAAGTTAATGAGGTTACCATCAACTTACCTCCCAAGTTTGATGAGCATGAAGATGAACAAGAGGAAATCAAGGAGAAAGAAAAGGAGGATCGAGAAGAGAAAGATGGGAACACATTTGAAGAGAAAAAGCTTGAGGCGGAAGAAGGTGAAATACTCACCTTAGTCATCCAACATCCACCAATAGACAAGAACCATCATAACCATCTTTTCATTCCTTTTGGTGAACCATCAAAACTTTCACCCACTCCACCCCCACCGAAAGCACTCAAACAATAAGTTTAGCCTATCCTTTCCTTGCTTTATGCAACCAGATTTAAGGTGAATTAAGGTGAGATTATTAAACTTGAGTTTTTGAGTTAGTAATCTTTCACTTTGAAGCTCCTTCACATCCCTACATTCCCACACCATTCATACTCTCCGTTCCATCCATAATCACAACCTAGACTATCCCAAAAGATCTAGCAAAC